>JAPYZE010005112.1:0-18246 GCA_030522805.1 Leptomastidea abnormis | reverse complement strand
TTAATCTTGTGCTTACCTCACAACATCATAACGTTCAGCTGTACCGTGAAGACGAGCCGGAATGCTCGGAGCTGTGTCAATGCGGGGAGAACGAAACCCTCACCTGCAACACCATCTGCGTCGAGTCGTCACCTTGTAAAACCGACTTCGCCTTCTACAATCACGCGGCACCGGCTTACCAGGCTTATCGTGGCCGCTGCCTCTGCTATAGCGGTCGCTTCATATGCATGCGACCTGCCCCCGGTAAGCGAAAGAGACTATTTTATATATAAAGATGTATAACCCTTATTCGCCATCTTTCCTCCATCTCCATTACCTTTCTCTCTCTCTCTCTCTAACCTTTTCGAGCCACTTATGCCAGCCAGCCAACCAAACAGCCGCTAATTAGTATTTATCATTCCTATAAATTTGATACATCGCTGAACCGCGCGAGAGCTTCTTGGATTTAGAGTTTTCTTCCTTTTTTTGTCATTTTTTTCCGTGGAGGCTTTATTATACCCTTTTATATCTTTTCTTTCTTGGCTACTTCTGTATACCGCCTTGGGGTTTTGCTTGAATTCCCGAGGCTAAACGCTTTCTTGTTAAGCTTCTTTTTTTCTTGCTTTTTTTAGCAGACCGACGGCTGCTTAACTTAGTTGCGTTTTCTATCGCGTCCATTTAGTAGCTGGATTAAATGGATAATTTTCTTTGACGCATGCTACTTCGTATTTTTTTTTATTCAATCTTCTTATTTGTATTTTTCACCTTTTTCACCTTTTTTTTTTTAATTTTTTCCAAAATATTAACGAATTAAGTGACATTTAAACTTGTTTTCGCTCAGATATCCAATCTCAACTCGGAGCTGTAGTTTCGTTTTTCACGAAAACTAATGTTGATGGGCTTGCAATTCATTTTGAATTTTTTGTATGTTAAATTTTAATTTTCTAGGCCTATTGGCGTACAAAAAACGAAGATTCATTGATTGTTTGTTTATTTTTAATTTTTTGCATTCGAAAAATTTATTACTTTTCGATTGATATATATCTCAAACTGTTACATAAAAAATATTCAAATATTTTTTTTTATTTAAAATAATTTTATTTTAAAAAATTTAAATCCAGCAGTAAAAAAATTTTGACACTATATACAGGTACACGTGCTGTGATTGTATAGAGTAAAATTAAAGTAATAGTATTCGCGCCAGTCTAATCATCGAAAAAAAAAATTAGTTAAAATTGTACTTGTTTTTTTTTTTTTTTTTTTTTTTTTTCTTTTTTTTACGCATACAAAATACCGCACGGAGTCTTTATGTTCCTCGGGTATAGCGAGACTGATGAAAATTTGCTCAAGCCTCATAACCTGACCGTCTTAGACGCAGTGTCTTCCCTGGACAGCTTCATGCGAGAGGAGGTCAACAATCAGGTGAATTTTCAATTATTTTTTAACGTTCCAATAAAAATAGAATTTTTTTTTTTTTTGTTTTTTTATTTAAGAATAAAAACTTTCTGTAACCATCTGATTCTATCCCACCTAGACGATTTGCGCACTCTTCTTGTACAACGTGACAAAGGAAAACGTAATCGCCGTGGCTCGCCTAATAACCGACAACGCGTCCGGCAACAATCTGACGCAGTCGCAGAGTTACAAGCATCTCATGCGTATAAAAGTAAGTGCCAGCCGTTCTTACATTATATTTTTTTCCACTTAACACTTAAAATTTTAAATTAGTTATCATACAGTAACATACAAAAAATCAACGCAAAAACTACTAGCGATGTGATTGCTTGACTTCATCCAATGAATTCTCAAATAAAAACAATCAATAATAATAACAATAACAATGCTAATAATAATAATAATAATAATAATAATAATAATAATAAATAAATAAATAAAAATCAAAGATAATAAGAAGAAACACGAACGTAGAAATATTAAAGTAGAAGAAAAAAAAATCGGATGGAATTTCTCATCTACCGTAATAATGCGATTAAATCAGTAGGTGGAGTAGAAAGAATGTACAACGGTCAGATCGTACGTGAGCGAAATCGAAGGGGAAAAATATTTCAATACATTCGTACATAACGTCGAAGCTGCTGCATCTCCATTCAAATCAGCATCAGACGTGCTTTCTCTCTTTTCACACGTTCATGCAGTAGTTGGTTATATATATTGTCATGTGTATGCATATCTGGCGCACATGTATACCCCTAGATTTCCAATTCATGGATCTTTCTGTAATTGGCGCTTGACCTGCTGTTTCTACTTTTATTTGCTGAGCGATATCTTCACTAAAAGCTTTTATCAGCAAAATCAAAGAGTCGACGCTAGAGGATGGTTATTTTGACCTATATAATATTTGTGCTCGTGCGTGTGTGTGTGTGTGTTAGGGAGAAAGCGTGCCCTTTTACAGATGCGAATAACAAAATTCGCACGATCATTTAACCAACAATCGAATCTCTTTCCCTTTATACGACTTCATATACTTTTGCCTCATCCGATAAGCCGAGAATAAGTCTCTCCCACACCGGTTGTCACGCTAAGCTTGTTTTTGTTTTTCTTTTTTTTTTTTTTTATTCACCGGATTGATGTTGACGTTCCAAAGAATTAGACTTGGAACGCGGCAATCGCGCGAGTATAAAGCCGATTGATTTTTAAGCGCTGTGGCGACTGAATAATGCTACTACAGGAGTCTAAAGCCGCGGGAAATTTTCCAATTTACGAGCAAACGTACACCTGCGTAGCTTCATACTTTAACTTTTTTCGATCCTCCACGTTATTCGAACTTTACCGACTTCGTTTTTTCTTTCTAAATTTTTACTTTAGCGCTGGTCGTCAAATTAAAGTCACAATCAGTTTTAGCTTGAGTTGAATTATACTTGTTCGTTTAATTATTACCAAATAAAGCGCCGAGACGATTATTCGATCGTCGCATTGTCGATCGACTAGCAAATAAAAGCACATAGAATGTCAAACAAGACTTGACTTGCTTACCTGTCTGCCTTGATTTTCAATCAAGCCCAACTCAAGGCACAGATATCAGAGAGCAATAAGGACGACGAGGGAATGAACGAGCCCCCCCACCCCCCCCGCTGTAAAGGAACTTAATTTTATACCCTTTTCCCAAGGCGCCAAGGGGGGGGCCTCCTCCCCCCCCCCCCCCCCCCGAACGGAATTTCCGCTCGATTCTCAGGTTAGCTCAAGCGGTGTGTGCTCTAGTTAGCCACTATCGTGAACGAAGCTGCTCTCGATAGTCAAACGTAGCAGTTATACGCTACGTATAGACGTAAAGCTGCTGCTGCTGCCGCTGCCGACGAAGCCTCAAAACCCGCAGAAGGGCGGCTGATATCGACTAATACGCGATAGACTTGGACTTCGACGAGGAGAAGCTGTAGCCCCTTCCGCCAGCCCGCCCTCTTCCCTCTATCCTTCTTCTTCTTCCAAACTCGCTCTTGCACAAGCTCTGCCTCCGGCATATTTGCCGCTCGCTGCACTAATGAGTTTCTAATAAAGCAATTACGCGTGGCGCCGAGTTTAGTTATGACGCGGCTGAGGTGCCCCCCCCTCCTCCTCTACCACTACTATCACTACAACTACAACTACTAAAATTACTACTACTACTTCTACTACTACTACTACTAATACTACTATTGCTATCGTCGACAAGGTCGACGACGACGACGACAAAGGCCGACGGCAAAGAGCTGGCTCGAAGGATCGAACCGTAAAGAGCTTAACTAGCTAATAGTGGTAAAATTGTTAGAGTTAATAATTTCGGGCAACGAAGCACCAATTACCTAAATATATATATATATATATATATATATATATATATATATATATATATATATATATATATACATTTCTCTCTTTTTCCTCTCTTGCGCCTTCGTCAAACAATTTTTACCGGATTAAGATTATACTTACAAATTATTTGTACAGACTAATACATTACTACTTGTCCGAGTATTTAAGTGATTGTAACTTTGAAGAAAATTTGCTTTTCGAAGAACGAAGAAGTGTCTAGACTGGAAGAAAAAAGAAAAAATGGGTGCAGAGTTGCAAGTTTTAGCGAGGCTGGATATCAGCAAGTGGACCAGGGGAATAAGCAGAGAGCAGGAGAGTCGTTGCGTGTATAGATATAAGTGACGGCCTCGACACATGTAATGACTGCGCAGCTATAGAAAAGGCACACAACCCAATCTCTCGGTATAGGTCAGCCTCGAGATAAGGCTCCGCTTGATTGGACCAGGAAACTCTCTTGTTTTCTTCATGACCTGTCGACGACGAGTAGCTGCTTCTCTCTTTTTCTCTCTCTCTCTCACTCACTGCGCGATAGATCGAGGAAGACGACACGTCTTTCTTGGGAGGGCAATCGTCGAAATGAACTTTTTTAATCTCCAACAGCCCCCTCCCACGCACACACCCACACACACACACACACACACACACACACTCGTCTCTCTTCAACCTCCCTACCACTTATTCTACCCTACTCCGTCTGCCAGTCGTCTTATCTTTCTTATCTGTCTTCTCGAAGCGACTCGGCGGAAGACACGCTAAATATACTTGTGTAGAGAAGATATCGGTAAGAGTACACAAATTGGAAGAAAAGTACAGGGAGAGAATGAAATTTTGAAAGGATCGGAGGCTTGGGCATTTTTTGAGATTAGTGTGCCACGTTTAAAATGCCCCTCGAATACAGGTGCAAGAAAAATCTACTACAGCAAGGACAAACGAGAAGTCACATTCGTATAAGCTGTGTGGTAGTGTGACAGAGAAATACTGAACCAGGACAGTAGTTTGAAGTACCTATACTGTCTTTTATTAACTAATTTATTTATTTATTATCATTTATTTATTTATTTATTTATTTCTATTGCTTCTTTTATCGATTTAATTAATGAAAAGGTGAATTTGGCGAATTATTATTAAGCGTATTTTTAAGTGTATTATAATATGTGCTTGATTTTACGATCGATCCTATGTAGGCACAAAATAAAGTATGATATATTTAAGTAGTGAAAGCATAGATATGGTTATGACAAGTTTTGCGAAATATAAAGCTAATTTATATTTCAGTTTAACATGTTTAAGTTTTCATGTTTACATGTAAAAATTGCACCTGCTACGATAATTTGAAAAATATCATTTAAAATATGAGATTTTTCGAAATATTTAAACATAGAAATTGAAATTGTCTCGTACCTATTTTAAGCATTTCGCCTGTATTTTAATTTTGAAAACTTCCTTTTAACGCTATTTCCATGAAAACGTAATTTATTAATCTGTCAATGATAAATTTAAACATGTCTGACTGTAAATTATAAATGCATATAATTGCAACTACGTGTAATCATAGAATTATCTCGGGAAATTTTCACATTTTTTCAAGTGCACAAAGTTAGCTATAGATTCCGTGGCCGCTGCACACGTCGTAAATCAAACTGCAAAGTCGATCGGCCTTACAGTTTCAAGCTCGATCGAATTCCATGCGAAATGGCGCGAAATTACGAGCTCGAATCGCCTATTCGTTTATCCGCCGAGCTCTCTAAATCAAAGCGGAAGGAAGAAAAGAGGCGCGAGAGCACAAGGTAAACCTGCAGCGCGCGAGGGAAGGAAACGTGGAGTAAAAAGAGAGAGAGAGAGAGAGAGAGAGAGAAGCTAGCTTGGAAAATATTTAAAGTATACGATAAATCCGTGATGCTCGGCGAGCATTCGAATTCAAGCGAGAGTCGGGGAGTTGCGCCAGGCAGACTCAAACCTCTCTTACTTTTCCCAAGGGCACGCTGTCATATTTATGAAGGCGGAAAACGCAAAGTTTGCTCGAGCAGAGAGAGAGAGAGAGAGAGAGAGAGAGAGAGCAAAAGAGCAAAAAAGCAACGTACGTAAGCGTGAAAAGTTGCTTTTTCCCAACGTCCTGCTTGGACACATATCCGCTACAGAGGAGGATGGAAAAAAGGGGTAGGGGTTATTCAGAAGTTTGCTAATATAAAAGGAAGGAAAAGCTGCTTTTCGCGAAATCGCTTACTTTATTACAACTCGGCCCAGTTTCGCATCTCTTGGGCTGCTTCTTCTTCTTCTTCTTCTACTGCTACTTTCTCTTCGTCTTTTCACATATCTCGATCTTCGTGCTCTGTTTCTATTGTGCACCCAAGAGATGCTTTTTGTCCGGCTTTTCTCGCGCCTTTTATCAAGCGCGCCCAAGAGAAAATTTAAACAGATAGTATTTAACGAACTTTATCGTTTACCATTTTAGTAAATTAATACAAGCGTTGGATATATCTTCATTGACAGTAACAAAACTTTAATTTTCAATTTCATATAAAATGGTGAATTTTTTATTTGTTTATTTTTTAATTATTATTGTTGGGTTTTTTTTTGATTATTCTATTTTGATCCAAAGGCTTTGCTGGCACTTTAACTGACACGTTAGCAAAGTAGATTTCTAGAAAATCCCACATTATCAGCCAATTATCAATTTCGACTAATCGATCTAATTTTAACTCTTACCCTCAGCAACAACATCAGTTATTAAATTATCTATTCTTAAATTGGAAACCGTAACTCTTAGATTAGTATATCCGTAGAATCAAAACAAAATCCAATTATCAAGATTTTTCCAAAAATAACAGGCTTACAGTATTATATCCGCCTGTTAAATTCATTGCAAATAATTATGCTATTGATATTTTCTATTTTCAACATTACGTTGAACAACATGGACGAAAGAGAAAAATGAAAAATGACTACAAATTAATTATATGAAGTATTCGTGCAATTATAACTTTTCTTATCAATAAAGAAGAGATCGAATAAAATAATCCCAGGAGCAAGCCATTCATTCATCGATTCAGCCCACATTATTGCAAGAGACGATCTTTCTCAATAGTGCATTAAGAAACGCCAGAGGGCCATTAAATGACGAGAAAAAAAAAATAAAGAAAGAAAGAAAGAAATAAGAAAGAAAAAATGTAGAGAACAAGAAAAGAAACTAGTTAAAGGGATCGAGCGAGCTTATAAAAGGATCGATAAGAAAAGGTAGGAAGAGCGAGTTTTCTGCAGCAGAGGGGGGCGAATGGGTGCCAAATAAATCGTAAGCGAGCGCCGATAACCAGCCGACCAGCTCCAAGGAGAAAGAACCAGGAAAGCTTTCTGCAAGCTTCGGCGAAGGTAAGCGCCGTCCGTGCAGGTGTTTTTTTTTTCTCGTAGACTTTGAAGAAAAAATTATTGCCTCGACCATCTCGCCCGACAATAATTCGTCTCATAGATGATAAAGAACATTTTTTTTTTTTAAAATATCATCGGTGTACATTTTTTTCTGCTCAAAAACAAGTTAATGCTTACGTATAATTACACGTGTAAGCACAAAAGTATAGAGAGAGAGAGAGAGAGAGAGAGAGAGAGAGAGAGAGAGAGAGAGAGAACGAGTACACAAACGATGAACGTTTCACTGACTCGGCTGTAAAGTTACGGTAGCTCGACTATATAGGGTAGCGGACGAGACCGAGGTCGAGAACCGCGCTCGCGGATATTTTGGCGGTATTTGCGAAGTAGAAGAAGAAGAAGAAGAGGAGGAGGGGCAAAAGGGAATCCGGTGTCGAAAACTTCTAGCTCTTGCGAGTTCCAAGAGACTTCGATGGCTTCGCGACACGAGATCATAGTTCGCTAATTTTCAGCGCTTCACGACCTGCGCCTCTCTTTTACTTTCGTCTATACCTACTAATTAATTACAATACAAATTGCGCAAGAAAATTTGGGACTGCAAGAAAATTTCGAACGAGCTAAATAAGAGAAAGATACTAAGATTATTACTCAATCTGTCGCGCATATAATATAAGTATACAGTTATACATTAGGCAGCTGGTACACAAAACGCTTTGTTTGTCCTTTTTTTTTTATGCGACGTGCACGCGTATGTACGTGGAGAAGGCAAAAGTGGCTCTCTACAGTGAGCTAGAGAAAAATGCAAGTGGCATTTGCATCACCGATACCAGGGGGCACATTTCGTGCACGTCGCTATGGATATGCGCGTGGCAAGCTCAAACTGTGGGAAGAGAAAAAGAAAAATGAAAAAAAAAAAGAAAACAAAAAAAGAAGAAAGAAATAAAGAAAGGAAGGAGCCAAAATGAGAATCCCGTTGGTGCACGCGACGACGACGCTTGGAGATCGAAGTCGATGAGGTACGTGGGCGCAGAGAAGAGAAACGGGTAAAAGGCAGGGTGGGACGCAAGCGAATCATAACGAAGTTTGATAAAGCTCGGAAGAGGAGACGGGTGATAGAGAATTGGGAGGCAGCGGTGGGGAGGGAGGAGGAGTAGGAGGAGAAGGAGGGAAGGACTGAAGAAAAGTTAATGATTCTAGAAAAACAATGGGCGATAGTATGGACTATGGAGAATAGTGATGGGGGGAGGTTGAAGGAACGCGTAACATAGAGTAGGTATAATACAAGGAAAGGAGGCTCTTTCGTAAAGGGGTTACATGGGAATTGAATGAAAAGTTGCGAAGGAGATGGAATGGTAGTGGGAGCAGAATAGGAGGGTGGAAGTAAGCAGAGGGGGAGGAGGGAGTGTGTGTGTGTGTGTGTTTTAGCAGCAGCAACAGAAGCAGTGGCAGTGGAGAGACGGAGCTTTTGGGATCGATAGCCGCGGGGGGGGGGGGGGGGGGGGGGGGGGGGGGGGGGGGGGGGGGGGGGGGGGGGGGGGGGGGGGGGGGGGGGGGGGGGGGGGGGGGGGGGGGGGGGGGGGGGGGGGGGGGGGGGGGGGGGGGGGGGGGGGTAGCGCTTGCCGCCTATCTATGTGGAACACCTGCCGCGCGCATTTGACGCTAGCTGCCACCTTGCTCGAGTAGGGACGCGGGAGAGCCCCGCTTCGCCAGGCCGCGCTTGATTTATACTACCAGCGCGCTCCCGAGCCTCCTCTCGCCCTCCCCCCAGCCCCTCATCTCTTCATTCCTCCTCTGCTGCGCTCTATATGGCCCTCGGGCTATTTATTCGACCTTCCAGCCTTTCATATCGCTGTGAGCCGAGCGTTTGCGTTTACGCGAGCCTCGGAAATTTCCAGTGCTCCATAATCGTTTCTGCAGTAGTCCTTGCGCAATCTTTCATTTTATCTTTTTACTATATGCCTACCCTTTTTTTACTCTGCTCCCCTAAGATGCCTTGAAATGATAATTTAATATTTACAGTAAAATGAACTAAGCTCTCTCTCTCTCTCGAACTCTCTTGAACTATATCGAACTCTTTGTGAGATTGAGAGATCCTAATAAATTCGTAGTATAGGTGGCGTCTCGTAAGTTTCTATCCCAAAGAATCGGTAGTAATTTGTAACAGCAGCTAGCACAGTAAAAATTTCTGACCACCAAAAACAGCAGCAGCAGAGACGTTCTAAATGCCTCCTCCTCATATGCAGTATTATCTCAAGTTTTATATCTCGTCGGAACGAGTCGTTGAAATATAGGATCGACAAGACTCGCAAAGTATCTTGCTGAAGGTGGAGAAAGTAGAGACTGTTATGAAAGGAATTGTGCCGAAATATAATGCGTTGCTGCTGCTATTGCTACTGCTGGAGAAGCTTGTAAGCGAGGAGCAAAGCTTCGAAAGATCGGTATCCGTGCTTGAGCCAGATTCTACGAGATGCTGCTAACTGCTGCCAATCCGGTTTCCAAAATTGCCGAAAGTCGCCAAGTTTCGCGGGATTAACCGGATTATTCCCACGGACTTCGTCTCTTGGATCTTTTGCCTTGAGATTTTGCGATCTACCCCGACTTCAATCATTGACTGCTATTTATTTTTTGTTTTTGTTTTTTTTTTTTTTTTTTCTAAGGATGATATCTTTAATTTATATATGATTAACAGAGCTCGCGCCTATTGTTATGTATTCACGTGTAGCTCTCGATATAGCTAGTCATTTTAGACAAGGACTACTACTTTCATTTGCCAGACTGCGCATGGCATTGAAATCGGTTTAAGGATGATCCTTCGCTACTCGCTTAACGAAATATGTATCGAATTTAAATGGAATCTGAAAAATGGCTTAATCTTTCAAAATCCTCTCCCCCTCTCTGCACTGACAATTCATCATATGTATAGTATAGGTCACATTCGCCAAGCATTTTATTGGACATCCAGCCATTTTGAATTTGTTAAATTCAATCCGAAGCCCTGGTGGAGCCTGGACAATCTCAAAATTACAGTATTCAAATCCAATCCGAGGCCCCGCCCTCGCCCCCCCCCCCTCTCTCTAAACCATGGCCTCAATGCATTAAACATATATCTGCGTTTCTTGCAGCCAGCTCTCGTCAAAATAAAGATGGGATCGTCAAGCTGTGAGGTACAATTCCCACGTGGCAGCGGAGGCGGAGGTCCCCAGCCTCAAGATTTTAGAGAGAATCATCAATTTATTCGTATTATACGCAAATCCAGAATTTGGGCAAAGACTAAGGGCAAAGCTCCTATAGGAAGCCACGTACGTGTACAACGGCACATCCTTTCTTTCCACCATAGCATCGATTCTTAGAAAGCTGATTTCAACCCTCCAAGCCGTTCTCTCTCTCTCTCTCTCTCTCTCTCTCTTTCTCTGTATATATATCGAGATGGATTATCTCCCGCATGTGTCCTAACGAGCACGTGGAGATGTTTCGGATTCGGGAATTCCGGGACGTCGGGCCGTTACGGAATGTGCGCGACCGCCTGGCGAGCTGAGTTTGTATAAGCTCCTGGAAACAATGGGAAGCTCAGCGGAATTTTCAGCTTCATCGTGTGTGGCTGCTCCGAGATCTATTTCGATGGGCTACGTGCGAGGCTGGGAGACGATGTGCTTCCTTCGTTTGAGGATGATAATATGCTCTCGATGCATGATTGAAAATTATTGAGTGCATACTTTGCAATTTAATCTAGGCTCTCTAGAGGCCTCCAGCTTCTTCTTCTTCTTCTTCTTCTGCTTCTTCTTTTAAATCGTCCGCAGTGGACGAATGAATTATATTTTAATATTTATTTTATCGTATTACTTTTTCCTATTATTCGAAAATATTTCGATTGATTGTCGATGGATAATTTAATTTTTTCCGATTTATATCACAAAATTTATTAATTATCCCTATTTGATTATTATCTTCTCGGTCCAAGATGAAAACGCTCAGAAATACATTGAATCAAGACAAGTTTACATTCCGACGCAGCGAAAATCTTCCTTTAAGTAAAAAAACAAAAAAAAAGAGGGAAGAAAAGAAGGAACCTTAAGCTTACAAAAAAGTATGAAAACAAACAGTTCACCTGCCCCTTTTTTTTCTCGGACTTTTGAGCAAAAAATCCAAGGCCTTCATAAAAGTCCAGAGAGAAGAAGAAAGAAAGAGAGAGAGAGAGAGAGAGAGAGAGAAAAAGTTCTGTGGAGAGAAAAGTAAATTTTTTTTCCGGCCTCCTGCGCGACCGCAGTGTTGGTCGGCTATCTCTCGAGAGCTAAAAAACTTCAAACTCGAACAGAGAGCCGCGCTCGTATCAATGCGACTAGTACAGTGTGAGAAAAACAAAAAAAGCTGTAAAGACGAGAACAAAACGCCAACGCATTATTTTTTTCTCCTCCTTTCTTCTCTCTCTCTCTCTCTCTCTCTCTCTCTCTCTCTCTCTTTCACTTACTTCGTCTCTCTTTCCCAGATCCTTTTACTCTAAATCTAGTCTGCACACCGCAAATGTGTCTGCAATCCTTTACGCTGGTCTTCGTCGTCGTCGTCCTCGTTGTCGCGGCGGCGAAAAGTAGACGAAGAGAAAGAAAAAAAAACGAGAAAGCAAGCGAGCAAGGAAACGAGTTACAGGAGCCTTTCCTATTTCCTCAGCTCCCTCCTTAGCCTTGGGACCATGCAGCAGGATTTTTCGAAAAGTCGACGCGGCTTACGGATAATCGTAGCGACGCCGCTGCCAGCAACGTCGCTCGGAAAGTTAATTAAGCTCGCCTCCAATAAACTTCGCGGCTGGAAGGATCGAATGGAATATACATACATTCCTCTTTCTCTCATAGCCGGCCTTTCCCTCTATTCTCCGACACACTATTTTTAACGCAATAAATAAAGTTATTCAATTTCTCTGTCTCTTCCCAACTAAGCCGTTGATTCGGCATTGTTTTTTCTTTTTTAATTTTTTTAATTTTTTTTTTTCATCTGCCAATTGACCAATAATTTGCGGATATAATATATATCAGGCTTAATAATTTTTGAATCGTTAATTGACCGACCGATCACTTGATACCACATTGACCTTTTAATGCGACCTATAGAATAATCTTATGATCTTCTGGACATTCTAGTTTCGATCACTGATTGCCTCAAGCATGGGTAAAATTAATGCAGATGAATCAAGAGAGAAAGAGAGAGAGAGAGAGAGAGAGAGAGAGAGAGAGAATGCTCTTGTCCATTACGATTATTAATATAAGGCGGCGGCATCGTCATCGGATACACCGTGCCGACGCGCCTCGTTAGTCACAAGATTTGGTCCCGCTGAGTGTATAGAGATCGACCCGTTGGGCATATATTATATAAATATGCGATGTTTGCCTCCTCGCCGTGCGTATATAGATATATACAAGCGGGGCTAGAAGGTCTTCGCGCTCGAAAAAGCATCCCTACAGTGATTGCAGAGCTGCTGCCGCTGCTACTGCTGTTATATTACTGTTGCTACTCTCGCTAAAGAGCAGCTCGAGACCGCTTTTGAACGTATGTGTGCCCGTTAACTTTCGGGAGAATATATTCCGGGCGTAAAATTGGCCGAGCATGTGCGATCCACGAACTTACACTGCGCTATTTGTAAGTACACATGATCCTATACGCTTTATCTGTTTGTCTAACGTAAAAACAAGTCTGTCGGATCGTATTCTCTCTCTCTCTCTCTCTCTCTCTCTCTCTCTCTCTCTCTCCGTGTATATTTGCAAGGTAATTCATTTGTTTAGGCTCTCGCAGCGTGCGTGTGTGCGCGTGTGAGCGCGTCTGTCTCTCGTCGCCTCTCTCAGTACGTAATATAGGCGCTAGGGTTTGCGTTTCTGCGAACGTCTAATAAGGCTAGAAGTGGAAAATAAGGTATTAGACCAGGTATGTGTAGCTGGGGGACAAGAGCAAGCAATAATCGAGAGAGAAAAAGTTAGACTGGAAAAAACCAAGCAAGCAAGCAAGCAAGCAAGCAAGCAAGCAAGCATAAGAAAGAAAGAGAGGGAGAGAGAGAGCGCTTATTTAGCTCCTTTGAAATACAGTCGCTAGCATAGCAGCAGCAGCACAGCGCAAACAAAGCCAAGTCGAAACTGAGCGAGCTTGTCGACTCTGCAGGCGGGGTGTAGGAATAAGGGAGAAAAAGGAGGGGGGGGGGGAAGAGAGGCGATGAAGGCGAGAAAAACGCAAAATAATAGCTTCCGTAGATTTGGAGGTGCGCGAGCGCGCACGAGCAACGACATTGCGTTCGCGGAAAAAGCCCCGCTGCAACGCTGGCTTCCGCGTGTGCTTGGTGAGTTTCAATTTTTGCCCCCCTTTTACCTTCTCTCTCTCTCTCTCTCTCACACTCTCTTACACCCCTCTCTTTGCTCTACGACCTCGTTTCGCGACTGCAAACTTTACGAGCGCGCCCAACCTCCTCCCCTCTTTCTCCATCCTACTTCCCTCTCCCCCTCCCACTCACTCGTGCACCGCTTGTTTCAACCTGACTCGTGTGTATGTGCGAGCTCACCCCTCCGGGCTTTTATATAAATTTAAATTTTCTCGCTCGTCAAGTTTGCCTGGGAAGCCTTGTTATCGAGCGCCAAGGATCTTGAGAGAGTACTGAAATTCTATTTTTGGAGATCGCAAATTTTTTACTACCTGACACGCCGCTTTCGGAGAGTTCTAATTTTTTTCTTCTTCTTCTTCTTCTTCTTCTTCTTTTTTTTTTATATGCGCTTGTTAAGTTGAAGGTTGAAATATTATTTATTACATCATTCTGTGCATGCATTTAAAAGCATAGAACTTATAGGTACTGTTTTAAATCGTATTTTGATTATATTTATTTGAATCGATATTTTTATCAGCTCAACTCTTATGAAACTTTGATGCTTTCAATCTTACATAAATAATTAATATGCACATTTATGAATTACCAAACGACATTCAGGTTCTTTTATATATTGATGTTTGCAAATAATCTTATTAAATTGTATAAAAAAGTACGTAATAATAATGATTTTTATTTAAATGAAAAATTAGTTTGAATAAAATATAAATATATAATATATTTATATATTTGGGCAAATGTAGGTACAAAATTAAATAAATATAAGATTTTGAGAAAAAAAATAACCTGATTTTCCTCAGCTCTAGGTATGTGTTTAAATTTTCATTGTCACAAATGAAAAAAAAAAGAAATGGAAAAAAAGAAAATATATAAAGTATAGAGGAGAAAATGATTTTAGGAAAGATGAAAAAAATTGCAGAAAAGAAAATGAGTCACACGAGTCTCGCGTGGCTGCGTGATTTAACTTACTCTCCACTTTTTTTACTGCTCGCAGACATAAACGCCTCTTTAGTTTTTTTCGAGCCTCGCAAGCTCGCGTGTTTTTTAACGTTACCAAGGAGAAATATTTAGCGACATTAGTGTCGAAATTGAGGGAAAATTAAAGAGATTGCGAAGTACGCGTGCGGAGAATAGGCCTTTTCTAATTGGCCTAGATCCCGAACGTCATGTTGAACAGAGCTATGAAAATTTTCATGCACATGCCGAAAAATACTCGAAAAAAAAATTTCCGAAAGATTATTTCTCGTCGTTAAAAAAGAAAAATAGGTCCAGCTTGTAAAACGAGCTTTTTAAATTTTCAAAAACTTTATTCACGCGACAAGAGCTTAGCCAAAGATTGAGAGGGGTAAGTAGTTCGTTCAAGCGACCGACAACATCTCATTAATCTCAGCTGTTGGAAAGCAAAGTCTAGCTGACACACGTACACAAAAGCTATCGTAATTTTTAGCCCAAGCTAAGTTCTGCTCTCATCTCGGTAAATAGGCCGAAAATTTATCGACGCGTGTATATATATGTATGTACGCGACAGAAACGAACAGATTTGGCGACGTCTGAACATCGGAGGTGCGAGTATAAGGGTTGAGGGGAGCGGGAGGAGGAAAAAAGTCGCAATGGCACCAAAACCGAGGCTGCTGAACTGCCAGTGACATGCGAGCCACGAATTACCTCTCAAGCGTGTGCGTGTGTGCGCGCGCGCGCATGTGTGTGTGTGTGTACACGCAGGTGTAGGAGAGGATGAGGGGTATACATGACCGCTGGTATATCGACCGCGAACGAAAGCCGACTAGGAAACGGCCCGTCTTACGACCTCGACAATTATCCTTCTCGGCTCGATTCCCCCACAATTATGAGAGCTCGACCCTTTGTTCTCTCTTTCTCACTCTCTCGCTCAGTCGCTTGCCTGCTTGCTCGTTTGCTAACTCTCTTACTAAAAACCTTTTTTTTTTACTTTTATTTTATTTTTTTTTTTTATTTCTTTTTATGCGGGAATTGAACCAAGGAAATATTAATTTTAAATAATTTTATAATTATGTGCAGCAAACGTGGTTAGATTATCGAAGCGAAGAGATCTTATGTGCATTAGCATATAACCCCCACTTTGAAATTTTTATTTTTTAATGATCGTCGAACATATACGCTGTTGGTTGTTGCTCAAGTGGTATAAAAACAATAAGAGAAGAATTTGTTAAACTTCTCTATCTTTCTAATACTACATTATAAATATATATATATATATATATATATATATATATATATATTTTTTTTTTTTTTTTCAAAATTATTCCTTTTCTCTTTGGTATTTTAAAAAATCATTATAGGGATCGCGGCAAATCTGAAAAATTAGATCTACATGTTAATGACTTTTAGAGGTTTTTCAAGCGTGTTAGAGAAAGAAAATAATTCAAGCTATCCGCGTATATTATTTAAGAAACGTGACGCTAGTCTATGAAAATAACAGTTTAGAAAGATAAATATGCGTTATATAATTAAAAGTCTGTACGTTATATAATTTTATCTCATCGCTCTCCTGTTGTAATTGTGTCTGCATAAATCTGAATTCATAAGCGATCCTTAGAAATATTATCGAATAAACGTGTATCCATTGATTTTGCGATAGCTATACCCTTTACGTCGAAACGAACGTTCCAAGGATGATAGCTTGGAAAGAGAGAGAGGGAAGAGAGAGAGAGAGAGAGACGCCTAACAGTCGCATCACGTAGAAAAATCGATCTACCACCAAATACATAACAACGAGGCACATGCAAACGAATCCAAGCGCATGGGGCGCTAAAATAGCGTCGTGGAAAAAAAGAAACATAAAAAGAAGAAGAAAAAGAAGGAAAAGAGAACAACAAGAAAAAAGGAGGCTCTCAAGCTCCGCTACTACCTTATCAATCCCCCTCCGGCAGCAATCCTCGCGAAGCCAATTTCCGAAAGTTGACGCGCTACCTTGCCCTGTCTCTCTCTCTCTCTCTCTCTCTCTCTCTCTCTCTCTCTCTCTCTCTACCGAGCTCAAAGACGCTTAAACATCCGTGAAAGTTTTTTCCTCGCTGACTCTTCGCTCAATTATCGTCTACTTTCCCTCATCACCCAGCTCGTGCTCATGCAAAAAAAAAAAGAAAAAAAAACCAATTAAAACGAATTAAAAAAGTCGCTACGGAGATGGGGAAAGCAAGCTGCAGGAGAGCGAAAGAGAGAAAGAAGGGAGGGGACAAAAGAAAAAAGAAAAATAGAAAAAAAGGCGCCAGCACGTTACGTGGCTCATTTGCATCTCGTGACCAGGCGCTTTTTGCCTGCGCCCACAGTGCCCTCTCTTCACTTTACCGAGGTGAGAAAAAGATGAAGAAGAAGAGGAAGAAGAAGAAAGAGAGCCGAGAGAAGTTGCGTGTCACTTTTTGCGTGGCTCGCTTGAAGCAAGGGGATAATATAGGATTGCGCTGCTTATGCACTGCCCGTGATTTTCGCTCTTTTCATCCACATCCCCTAGAGTCCTTTACTTGCTTCCGGCTCCATGCCACGCGATATCCATTCTCTGCCCCTCTACGCCTGTCTGTCCGTCTGTTTTTCTTTCTCTTTCTTCCCACAAAATTCGATATTCGACTCCTGCGAGGGTGGATGGCCTTTTAAACACGTTATCTCCAATTTTCATTCACTCCACTCGTCGCGTTCTCCATCATATATACTCATCTTCAAATCAATTAAACTCTCGCGCATATAAGTAAAGCTACGCAACGGACGTATCGATAAATCGGCCTTGGGAAAGTTCGCGGAGCTAGGCCAATCGACGATTGCGAACGTCGAGAGCTCCCTAATCCAGCGGAATTATAGCCGAGCAACTACTGAAGCACACCTGAGCTCGCGGTGCATTGCTGGTATAAGCGAGACACACCTGTACAGTAATGTAACTCGTCTCTCTCTCTCTCTCTCTCTCGCGCGCGCGCAATTATTAATCCGCAAATTATGCGAGCTGTTTATTAAAGATTTAAGACAATTGGGACAAATTAAAGCTGGAAAATGCTACGAGCTTTTCTTTTTTATTCGTGGGTTAAAATTTTTTCTTTTTTTTTCTTCTTTTGGGTAAGCTAGCGCGACAGACGCGCGTGTGTAATTATTAATTGCACTGCAGAGGCGCAAAGTTTAACACCATGAAACATTTTCTATTTTCTATTTTTGTTTTTTTCTTTTTTTTTCTTCTACTTCTTAATGTGCATTTTTTGGGGAGGGGAGCGAAAAATTTTTGCAAGCGTGTTGCGAGTAAAAAGTTCCCGAGGGTTCAAGAATGACTGAGCAGATTAAATTCGTGCTTTTTCCTTTTGCATTTTTACTGCTTGGTTCTTTCTTTCTTTCTTTTTCTCTTTCTGGTACGAAATTAAAAATGGCTCTCAGGCATTCCTCCACGTGTTTTGCAGTCGGTCCGTTCAATAATAGTTTCTTCGCGGCAAATTTAATTTTGACATAACAAGTGTACCGTGTACACAGCTTAATGTATACCCCCTCTATAAAAAGCTCGTCAAAACCTACTCTAAGCTTTTTCTTGTTGTAAGAAATTGAAGTAAAAACTTTCATAATATTTTTTTCATTTCGAGGTTTGAAAAATTTCTTGTTTATTTCATCAACTAATACATAATTGTTCAAAAAAAAAAAAAGTAAATATAGTACATTACGGACCGAGGGCCGTAAGTGCAGCATAATTGCCCGGGTGTGTATTAATGCCCGAGCCGAAGGCGAGGGCATTAAACACCCGGGCA
>JAPYZE010005110.1:0-16152 GCA_030522805.1 Leptomastidea abnormis | reverse complement strand
TCTCTTTTCTATATAGTATAGAATCGAGCCTAAGCGAATAACTGCTTGGTCAACACATGCCTATATCGAAGATGAATGCGTTACTACTGGACGTACGTAGTACGTGCTCTTTTGTCCGAAAAGTTCACTACGAAGAGCTTAGGGACTTCTGGGATTTTCATATAATATACACTTTTAGGCTTTCTTGCTTTTTTAACGAATTTGCAGGTATTCGACGAAATTTTTTTTTTATTTATTTTATTTTTATTAGAAACTTATTGTTGGTATATAGACAATTTTTGTGTATCTTGTTGGTTCCTTTTTTTATGATTGATTTTTTTTCTTCTTATTTTGTTTTATTTACGATGTAATTCTTGTATGTACTTTAATGTAATTACACAATTATTACTTCCTGGAAATACGATTGAACAAACATCTTGGTTTATTTAGAAAATATAATCAATAATTTTTTGGCGTGTAACGATGAAAAAGCTAAAGGAAGGAGGAGAGAAGAAGGTTTGGGTGGGTTGTAGTTACATAAATATAGTACATAAATATAGTACATAAATAATCGGGCAAACAAACAGATAAAGATAAAGGCAAATATAAAGTTTCGACAGTAGCTAGTAGCTAGTATATATATATATATACATATACAGCAGTCAAAGTAAATTTCGCTACATTTACGAGGAAATCCTCGTGAATCGCCAAGGGATATTCTTGTTTATGTCTTCCTGATACTCAGAGGCAAGTATGGGTTTGTCAAGAGCTTAATAGATAGATTTCGATGCGATATGACGAGGATGATGTTGAGCGCCGCGAGGAGGCTTTAGTATAGTAGGGATATATAGAATGTTAGACTCACTCTCTCTCTCGTATCCGTCGCGCGTCTGTAAATACACACATATACACTATATATATATATATATATATATATACGTATATCGGAACGATTGGTCGCGAGAGTCAGTTCTTCCTTTTCTCCCCCTTTCCCCTACATCCTTATTGTCTTTCTTGCTTCGTCCTCTCAATGATAACCATGAAAACTTCTTCGGACTATAGCCGAGAAACTTTTGCCGTGACCCTATACATATATATACTCCTTCTCATACTCCTATCTTTTCCCTTTATACACGTCTCCGGTACTTTCATACTATCCTCCCGAATGTGTAATACACGTACTTTAAATAATGCCTTCTACTCGTTCAACTTTCAAGTTTCAGCACACGAAAAGTTTTCGACTTAGGGCAAACATTGTTAATTAAGTCGAAGCCCTTTTTTTTATATATATGTATACATACATATATATACATATCGTAAAAGACTTTTGGTAGATTAAGCTAACATGTATTATTTATAATGTCGATGTACGTTACAAGATAAGTTGATATTTTATTGTATATGTTAATATGTAACAAATCTTTATAAACTTGATAAATTTTGATATAAAAATAAAAAAAAAATCTAATATTATTAAGCTTGATATTATTTTGAAGGAATTTAATCGATTTGAAATTTTGTAGTATGTATAGTCAATCGCAGACTGTCATCAGTAACAGATCAACCCCTTTCTATATATGTATATATGGTTGAATCAACCACTTGATTAATGGAAAGGGAAAGCACACGAGCAGTGCAGTATATAGATAGTCGGTCTACGCATGTTAAACGATCGATTTTCAAACGAGAAAATTATGGCACTGGGTCAATTTGTTGAAATTCATGTTTGTTACAGTTTGTTAATGTTTCAAATTATTAAAAAAAATCTTTAGGATTGTTATGAGTATTATTTTATTATGTATTTATGTTATTAAAAATTTATAAGTAGTAATGTTCGTGTTTTGTCAGACTAATTTGATATTGTCAATTACAATTAAGATACATTAATAATTTAGATTTACTACTGAATTTTCTCCTGATTTCTAAATACTATTTTGATTTATACAAACTCTTTATAGAAATTTACATCTATTAAATATTTTAATTAGTGATTACTATTATTACCAAACAATTAGTTCTATAAAACACTAAAACCACAAAAAAAAATTCAACACAATCCATAATTTATCATAATAAAACAGCATCAAATACTTGAAAAACCCGAACATTTGACAGTCGAGTAGTTCACCTTTAAAATTTGAAAATTCGTAAATATTCACGACGGGAAAGTGTGAATTTATTCCGCGACCAGCGGTCGCTCGCGCGCGGTGCGCTTGTACGCTTCGCGTAACAGCTTTCAAAAAGAGAGAGAGAGAGAGAGAGTTAGTGTATACATAAGGTAAAATTAAGGGTGGCTTTTATGTGTATATGGAATATGTGTATTAAAATTTTTTACTTTACGTAAATTGATTTATTTTATTACAATTACTTTAATTTTATTTTATTAATAAAAATTATTAATTACTTAACAGCTTCAACTTATAAATTAACACGTTATTTAAAATTCACATCAATCCTTTACTTTTCTATACATACATGTAACTCAACAAAAATCCTCAACAAAACTAAAAATACCATCAGAAGCTTTGATAAAACGTCGAGAAAAAGCAGCAACGGTTGAAGGATTAGCATAAGCTTCCTACTTCCTCATTAAAATACAAACGCAAAGCGCGCGAGAACCTTCTCTCTCACTCACTCTCACTCTTTCTATCCTAAAATCTGCGAGCCACACTTGCAAGCTGCTCCCTTTTCTGTATTCCTATCGAAAACTCAACCGATGTGGCAGCATCAGACTCGAAAAAGAGAGAGAGAGGGGGGGGGGAGGTTACCGGGAGTCGAAGGAACAACTTTTAATCTATATTCGTTAAGTCGCCTTAAGTAACTCTTGGAACGGCGTCTGCGTTAATTTATTATTATTTGGCTCAGAAAAGGTATAGGGATAGAAAATTGAGGAGGTATGAAGGATGAAGAAGGAGAAGGAGGTAGATTGAGGCGTGCACGAGCGATAGACTTATAATTTTGTTTGACCGATCTGTTGACGCTTCCCTTCGCGGTTTTTCCATCCATAGACCTTCTTTGGTTTGATATTACGCGCAGCGCTGTTGGCTTTGATGGTGAGAGGAGTTAAGAGGGTGAGACTCGGGGTGAGAAGGAGGTGAAGAAAAGGGATTCCTTTTGTCTTTGAAGGGGCTGAGAACGATTTGATTATGCATCACAGTGACGCTAGATTTCTTTTCTCTCTTCTTCTTTTTTTTTGTAAGTTTATTATTTTATGGCTCAGCTGTGTCACGTAAATGCGATACTAAGCTCGATAAAGTTGAATATTTTAATTTTTATTATGTTAGATTTTTGTCTTGATTTTCTTATCTCGTTATGATACAATGTCTAGCAATATATTTTTTATCATTATATTATAATTTTAAATCAATACAAATTATTTATTTTTCTCATCAAACCATAAACACAAAATAACCATTGACAATAATAACCACAATCCATAAAAAATAAATTTTCAAAAAATTTGGGAAAAACCCGTGGCACGCGCAATTCAATCCCCTTACCTTCTTACTCTTCCAACAACCTTTCACAGCCGTTACTCCCAAACTCAGGAGAGAGAGAGAGAGAGAGAGAGAGAGAGAGAGAGAGAGAGAGAGAGCACAGCATATACATACCCGTAAAAAGGATATACCAATATCCGTGGCAAGCGAGGCGCGTTAACGCACGTCTCCTCTCTCTTGTACATATATACACGCCTCCCTCCCCCTTACCCCGCGGGTTCCTTTACTCCCTCTCCTGTGTGGCTCTCTTCGCATGGCTGATCGCCACATGCAAATGCTTTCGTATACTCTCTTTCTCTTTGCCTTGTTTTTCCAACTCGGCAGTCGAAAGCTTGCTGCTACTGTACTTCTGTCTTTTCTTTTTTTCTTTTTCTTTCTCCTTGGCTTGATACGTAGTGCGAGAATATACATCGGACGAATGCGTGTGTTTATTTCAATTCTGCTTTTATGCTGTGACTTGTCTTCGATTTTCGCGTTTGAATCTTCATATGAATTTGTGTGATGTTGGGTCGTTGTTGCCTCGATTTGCAATTTGAAAATTTAAAATGTTGCGATATTGTGGATATTTTGGTTTAAATCAGAAAATTTCGCGAGCTTGTTTTTTTTTTTTTGTATGGTTCTTTAATAATTGAATTTATGGTGTTATGACGCGACGAATAGTTATTAATTTTTTATATATTTGTTTAAAATACGTATTTTAATTGTTATTATTAGAAATTCGATTTAAAATAGTAATAATTTCAAAATCAACACACGTTTATTTTTATCCCAGACAACAGTATATTCTTATATGATTAAATTAAACTATTTTACCATAAAATAACATAGATATTTACAAATATAGCTCACCATATTTATGATTTCCCAAAAATCCTTTATTTTTACTACCCACGTCATCATTTTTTCAAAACTTCTATTTAAACGTCAAAAAAAAAAAGAAATTCCGGAATCCTATAAATATCCCAAACAAGAACAAAAAAAAAATCCTTTATATATCACATATATTCTGCCAAAATAGTAACCAATCTGACGCATCTTTATCGATTCAAGCAAACAAAACAATGCAATAGAAATCAAGACACACACACACGCACAAAAAAAAGTGTATGTCCAGTCTCATCGGCGCTTAAATATATATAGATCTCAAACAGGACGCGATAGGACAACGGTAGTAAAAGGCAGAGTCAGCAAATAGCCATCTTCCAAAGTGGAAGAAATCGTACTTACACACATATATATACACCCTCGTATATACTATCAGAAGAAGAAAGAAAGGGAAAAGTAGTAAAGGTCGATGATCAGAGTAGCCAGTTTCACTATATACTGAAATCTTCGTAAACAAGTGTGCGAAACATGTACTTTATTCCCAAAGTCTCTCTCGTATGTTACGATGAGAAGAAAAAAAAAACTATATTACACACCTTACAAGACTTGTTTACTGCATTTAGAACCAAAGTTCAATCGACTTATATATATATTATACATGCAGTATTTAAACGGAGCACGCCAATTATACAGTTTTTTTTTATTCTTTTCGTTAACTAAAACTTTATAGGTTCTTTCTAAGTTAAAAAAAAAAAGAATAAAATAAAAAAAGCTCTGCGACTCTCTCTCTCTCTCTCTCTCTCTCTCTCTCTCTGTAAACGCTCGTGGTCTTTATCTGAAATTGAATCTTTAAAGCCTGGAGTTTTGGAGTTTTCGAGACTGCGACTCCCTTTCGACGCGACTTCTCGTTTCGCTTTCTCTTTCTTTCTTTCTTTCTCTTATTCTCTTGACTTGACTTGATTCGGTGAGGGGTTGGGTGGGTGGGTGGGGGGGGGGAAGAGTATAGTAGTACGCAAGCTGACGTTCTTTGCTGTATTCGATTACGCTCGGATTGCGCGAGCGCGAACCGTTGTGAAACTGTTTTAAATTTTTTTTTTCTTCTTCTACATCTTCCTTTTCTTTTTGTCTACTATTCATTTCTTATTTACTAAATCGATTGTTACATCGTATTTTCGTCCATATATGTATTTAAATAATCTTTACCAAATAATCCATCAAGCATTAATCGTTTTATTGCTTTGTCACAAAGCACACAACACCCGCAAACATAAAAGTACCGGCATCTTTTTTTTTTGACCACTTGGATAAACCACCCAAAAGAAAAAAAGAAAGTAAAAGAAATGTATATATCCTTGCTATTACGCACGTAGATCCACAAAGGTAGTTTACGCGTGCGGGCCATAATCCACGTATATGTACGTATAAAGGCAAAATTGCGTGTACAGTTCCGATTACAACCAGTCGTAATAATAATAATAACGATCGGCTGCTCGTTGTCATGTCGCACCTTAGCACTTTCATCCATATAAAGCTCTCTTTCTCTCTCTATGTGTGTTTCCACCAATTAAATCCCCCTTTCTCCTATATATACAACCAGCTCTTTTAAGAGGGTTAGGATCTTGTATTCTACAAGTCTTGTAGTAATAAAAAAAAAGGAAGACAGTCCGAGAGAAATTAGCATTGTGCATTATAACCCACAATAAAATAGTAGACGTGTACATGTATACAAACTTTAGGTGTTGCGTCAGTTCTTAATGGCTCTATTAACAGGAGACTCAAGTGAGATACAAGAAAGGAAAGATGCCACAAGGGTGGTAAAAAAAGAAGAAAAGAGAGTCGAAGAATATTCGTTTTTGTTATAGAGAGGAGATGTATATATAAACAGGACTAATTGTCGCGATTCTTGAATGTTCCGTAAAGTATATTATATCGTCAGAATATAATGACATATAGCAGCGATATATAGCATATGTATATTATTGACTTGGTGCGGTAGATCATTATTAATATAGTGACTTGTATAAATAATTAATGATATTTCGTGTGTTGTATAAGGAGAAAGGGAAAAATATTAAAGGGTGGATGAAAAAGAGAAAGAAAAACTCGCGTGTATTTTATGAGAAAGGGTTGATTTTACTCTTGGAAATGCTTTAGGCTTTCTTTCTATCATTTTTGCATAGTCGTAGATTGACGTGTACAATTTTCTTTTATTTCTTGGTTATTAATATATCTGTTATTACCGTGAAACTTTCGAAATTACAAACAAAAAAAAAGAAAGAAAGAAAGCATACTTCAGAAAAAAAAAAAGAAATCACAGAAGGAAAAGAATATCCCTTCTTATACACATACACATATCAACCCCTTTTACCAAGTGTTATATCTTTACCTTAAGCTGCAACACAAAAAGCTCAAACACAAGTCGTTGAATTCCGGAAATCTCAACATAACACGTGACACGTCTTTTTCTACCACATTCTCTTTTCTTAAAAAAAAAAAAAAAGATAGAGAGTACAACTCTCGAGAAAAAAAAGCTCGCACATCACTTCTAACACTCGAAAGACTCGCGCGAGAACATTACACACACATCAAAGGTAACCGCTTGAGAATGTGCGAAGCTTGTGCTACGATATTTGTAAATATCCTTGGCCTTTGTAGGGGAATATAGAAGATAGAATAAGAGAAGAAGAGCTTGTAGAAAATCGCCGAGGGGAGAAAGAGATAAAAGCATACCAAGCTTTCTTTTCTGTGGGTTTTCGCGTATTTGGTGAGATGATGGCTTCAAAGAAGTGTAGATCTGTGTGTAGTAGAGTCTATTTCAACGTTTTGAGATAATTAATGACCATGCCTTAGGGCTATCTTTTCATACACCGGTTTTTAATGTATGTTTACTTGTGAAATTTTAGAGGAGGCGCGTGTTTACTGCGGGTTTGAATTGTGAGTGCAAAATTTTGGATTAATGATGCTGTTGATTTTTATGATACTTTTATTAAAAGCTCTCGTATAGAAAACATTTACTTGTGATTTTTGATGATGGTAGATAATCAAGTATCTAGAATTTAACACTTCACAAAAAAAAGAAACATCTTAAATACAGCTATTCTTACAGAGGAAAGTAAGTGTAAGCTCTAAGTCTTTAGTAAGTATCGAAAAAACAGTAGGGTGATACATATGCAGAGTCGATATCTTTGGTAAGGGTAGTTTTTTTTTCTCCCTGCAAGCTTACCTAGAAACAACGATAAGACGAAATCCAGCGCCTGGTAATTTGACAGTGAAACTCTCTCTTTTAAGATAGCCCCAAGGATTTCGAGATTGCGAGATTGTTCCTACAATGTAACCGCAAGCTCTTTCTCGTGTTTTTCCCTTTTGTATTCTTAAAACAAGTTTTACCTCGAGAATATATATATATATAAATTTGTAGTCGTTTGCAGTCTTCCAGCGCACACACCTTCTCGCCCTGGTGGAGATAAAGTCCCAAGTGATACGCACGTGCTTGCGTTTTGTATTCTGTCTTTCTTTGTGAGAATATTTCGAAATTAACATGCGCATCCGAGAAGAGCGTCTATAGAAAATTATTTTATCTTTGATTACGTCTTTACAGTTTTATAAGTTTATATGATTATGCACTTGAATAAATTTATTATTCCTTATCTAATTACACCTTGAATCATTAAAATTTCGTTAAATTTTTACCTGCAGATAATTTTGAAAATTATCAAATCACCAATTTATCCAATACGATACTAAATTCGTTCATCGCCAACTGAATGTAACGCATCCCTTGGACTAAAATTAATTCAGCGAAGACAAGGGTCAAGTTGAAATCACTGCAAGCTCCATCTCTTTCTCTCTCAGACCTAAGTGGTCGACGTTACGGATAAAGGGAAGGAGAGGGGTGAATGTTTCGCAAGTCCAAGCGAAGAGGCAAGACATTGGCGAGTCGAGAACACCGTAAAGTGAAGAGTAAGAGGAATGAGGAGGAGGAGGAGGAATCTCAAGCGGACGAAAAGGGATGATAAGCGCTGTGTGTTGGAATCCCTTGGGAGAGTAAGTGAGATGAGAAGTAAAGCGTAGGTAGATACCTACCTACCTACCTACCTACCACAACGAGAGGTGGCGGCTAATGGCCGAGTAAATGAAGGGTCGCATTACGAGTTAATGTTCAGCTGTTACGCGTAATTCGACTAATTGCGAGGCAAGCGTGCTTATACTTGCTTGTATGGTACAGTGGTTGGTCCCGCAACTATGCGAGTATACAAGTTGTGCCAAGTACCAATGCAAGTGTATGTATGTGTATGTATGTATGTATGTGTGGTGTAGAGTGGCAAGCACGTGGTTTTAGCCACTTTGCTTAAATTTACTTGTGAGAGCTTTTGCTGATTTAGAGTTGGATGGATAAAATTGATGATGATTGTTTGTGATAAACTAATTTTTTGGTTCTTCAATTTCTATATGCAATTACAATTTAAATGTTAAAATTGTTAAAATTGCAAGTTTAAATTATTAAACGATAAATGTGCTTTTTTCACTTCCATTTTTATCTATGAACAAGCTATATATCTAACCTTACCTTTACCATCATCTCAAGCGTAAAGCCAAAAAAAAAAAAAAAATTTCTAGTCATCCAGTAGTCGTCGCACATGAGTACCCTCTTTCCTACACATCATAACCCTATTAGCTCCATTAGCATCAGAACACACACACACACACACGCGCTCTTTTACACCCTCTTATCAACCTACCAACCAAAAATCGTCCCAACACCCTACAAGAAATATCCACCCGTTACTTTTTGCTCTACTCATTCATACACAATTATACACACACGTCGTCGTCGTCGTCGTCATCATTGCTGCTTCTGCGCCAAGATTTTCTTGCTTAAGGCAGCATCAACCTCTCAGTACCTTTGGTATATAATATATAGTAGTACCAGTGTGAGAAAAAGCTACTGTCTCAAAGAGATCCCGTGCACATAAATAATCACAAGGAGATAATTGGCACTGTTTTCTCTCTTTCTCACTCACTCTCTCACTTTCAAGTAGCAAAGAGTCAGACTGTGAGTTGTTGGAAGCAAAAGAAAGAGGGGTGGAGGGGGGAGGTAAGGGTAAAAGTAGAGCGCAGGCAAACATAGCTAATTTATAAAAGGCAAATAATTCGGAGGCAAGCGCGCGCGAGTTGCTTGCCCTGGGTTTTGCCCACTCTTTTCCTACACTGTCGACGATAAAAGGTGATGGTGGTGGTAGTGGTAGTGGCCGTCTGGTAAGCTTTGGTGAGGCGCTTCAGGGCAATAAGCGCGTCTACAAGCTTTGGGAGGAGAGAGGAGAGAGAGAGAGAGAAGATGACCGTACAGAAAATCCAGCAATGGTCAGCACAAACGCCTTCTATCTCTCCTTCCTCCCTCCCCTCCTTTCTAGAACCAAGGCAGTAGCAGTAGCCGCAAAAACAGACGTCCCGTGTGCTCTTTCGGCTTTTGCTATAACGTTATATACCTACTGCTACTATGTACTATCTCCGTTTTTTTCTTCTTCTCCCTTGAGTCGTTTTTATACTTTACCCTTACCGCGCGTACCGCAAGCTTTTATGCTTTGCTCTCGGTTCGTTTCGTTGCTTATAGTACTTATATACTGTCTTGTCTTCGAATATACTATACCGTGTGGCTAAACTTGGACGATTGGACCAGATTATAGTGATAGTAGTTGTTGAATGCTTTTTCTCATTTAAATAATACCAATGATAAGAGACGTACACACTAAGACTTCTTTTGCTTTCTCAAAGAGAAAGCTTTTTTTTGCTGTTATCTGTTTCGTGGATCTCTTTCTACTATACCTCCTTCTTTCTTTTTATTCTTAACTGCGTTTATTTCTTTTTTTTTATTTTTTTCTTTAATAGTTAGTCTTGCTGATATTTGACACTTTAGAGTTTGCTAAGTGTTTTAGTCTTGGTTGAAAACTTTTTAACGAGCGTTATATTCTTTTTCTGCGACTTTAACTTGATGATAAGATGAGATTTGATAATACAATTTTGTTTATTATTAACAGACAATTATTTCTATTTCTTTTGTACGTTAAATAACAGTCGCAAGCTCTCAATCGTTCCAAATATAATCCAGATATGATTGATATCATAATTTTCAAGCTTGTCAATTTTATAAATAGCAATATTAATATTGTACAATCATATTCTTTTTTTTTTTTGTACAACGGATCAAGTTTTTTCCTGGTATATAACATAACGGCATTCACGTGTCTTATATAAATTGATATAGTTTGATAGCTTAATACATATTTCTCTATATCGCTCGTTATCTAATCCACGTGAGTTAAATAAAATATTCAATAAAAAAAAAAACTGAACATATACACATACACACACACATATACATGCTAATTGTATATTTCCGCGTACAAGTCAGCCTTTCTACTTGTACCACTTAGCCTGTCGATTCCTTTATTTCTTACACATAACATAAAGGATAATCAAATATGATTTTCATAGAAAAAATAAGGTCGCTGGATTTTCCCAACGCGAATATTTAACGCTTAAGTTATATACTAACACACGCACGTTTACCTTTTACCCCCTTCTTTCTTTCTATCTATCTATTACCACGATGAATTGACCACATACGAGTAAGAGTTCATTTACCTCAATGGGTTTACGATCGATTTCTTTTTTTCTACTGCTCAAGGTCAAATTAAAGTTATTTCGATAAAGTTTACCTGTTTGAGTAAATATTGAATCGTTCAAGGAAATGGCAAAAACGCGTATAGTGTGTACGAGGCGAATCGTCAGTAACTTGTACGCCAAATTGAGGATAAAAAGCATCAAAGCTCTAAGGTCGTAAGCAAAGCTCAGAAGATAGTCAAAAAGTTTTTTTTTTTTTTTTGTAAGAGAGCACGTTGGCCCGGCTAATCTTGCATCTTCGACTTTGAAAAAGTTTTTAGCGCATGTGTGTATATGTGTGGGTATGTGTGCTTCGTGACTATCTACGTCAAAGGTCAATCGAGCGTACTAAGATGTAGAAGAAAGGAGGATAAGGTGGCCGTGAAAAGTTTGTTAAATTTCGTTTTGTGTCTCGAATCTTTACAGTCGTATGAGGCATGCAAATGGATTTTGATTTTTTTTTTTTTTGGGATTGGTTTACAGAGAGAAAAAAAAGAAAGTGAGCGGCAATGACATTACTTTTTTACGGATCTATGCTGGAAAAGTGTTTTATAGAAAAAAAAATACAAAACAAATTTAATACACGCTAAATTTAACTAAACCTTAACAAATTTAAAAAAACTAGCAGCAGAAAGTTGATAAAATCCACAGAAATATTAAAAGCTCCAGCAATCCACAGAAAGCTCTAGAGGGCGCCAAAATGCGGAACGATTTTTCTTTCTCTCTCTTTCTTTATTTGAAGTATATAGAACACCAGAGAGTATACCGCGGAATAAGAAAAGGGCAAAAATAAGAATGGTAATAATGTATTCGCCAGTGCGGGTAATAGAGAGAGAGAGAGAGAGAGANNAGAGAGAGAGAGAGAGAGAGAAGGAGAGAGTCCTATATATTTCTTCGCGCTGCGCTCTCGCGTAATGAAAAACTGGGTAGGAGGGAGGGAGGGACGGGAAGGAGAGCTTGCAAGTATTATGGTACGGGTAAGGTAGTAGTAGCAGGTCGCGTTGGTGGTGCCGTTAAATAAAATAGAACCTTCTCTTTCCACAGGGGGGGGGGGAGGCGCGCGAGAGATGTACCTTTTTTTTATCCTGCTTTTCCTACGACTCGCTTATTTTCTCTATCTTTCTTTCTTTTTTTTTCTTTTCTGCTCTTTCCGTCATTCCACCAGCTAGTTGAGTTTAAGAAAGAGAGATGACGGTGGTGTGAGAGGTGAGGAAAGGGGAGGAAAAAAAGAATAAGAAGAGCTCATAAGAAGGCTGGGCTCTTGATGAAAGGTCTTGAGCTTGAATTTATGCGGAGCATCGAGAGCGCGAGTGGCCCGCGAGCTTTTTCTTTTTTTTTTCTTCCTCGATTACGCGGCTAGGGGCTCTCTCTCTGTGCGAGTGAACCGAGTCGAGCAAATAAACTGTGCCATTGCGCGCTCGAGTGGATTAAGGTGGGCTGCTTTTTCTTTTTTTTTTTTCTTTTACTTCTTCTTTTCTTGGCTGTATTAGAAAACAAAACGCCGATGTTTTATGGACTCTTTTTATTGAGAGCCGCTTACGTTTATACTTATTACGATATATTAAGAATTTTAATATTTAATATTGTTACATCTTTTATAACCAATTTTAAAAATATGTTCAACTAATTGATCTATATTTAAAGAAAAAATTATAAATTAATTTTTTTTATAAAATTAAATCTGATAATCAAAAATAACAAAACCACGTAAAAAAGCAATTAGTACAAATAAATCTCTGTGTCTAATAGATTGCAATTAAAATATAACCAGTTTTGTTTGGGCAATTCATTAGACATTAAATATCAAAAGCAGAGAGAAGCGATTAAACTTAAATCAGATTGGGTAGGGATATCACGTATATATGTGTATGTATGTGTGTGTGGACTAGAGAAGACTAGAGAGCTTAGCTAAGCTTGGCATCCCTCGATAAACAGAAAGGAAAAGCGTCTCTCTTTCTCTTACTCTCTGTGCACGTGTTGTCGCTGATTTACGACGGGCAATTAGAATCTTGCCTCCTTATTTGCTTGGTTTTAGAAGAGTATGAGATGTGGAGGAGGCTACACACCTAAGAGGATGACGATCTGTGGTAGTGATGGTGGTGGTGGTGTTTGATGTGTTATAAGCTTTGCTATATATATTTAAGTATGCCTTACGTGTGAGGTTCGAGACTTGACAAATGTTATATATCGTATCACTTAAGTTTTCCTTAAATTTGACGTTGAATTATTTTGTTGATTGTCTTATTTTATTTTTGACGTTTTCATTACTTTTGATTAATTTATACGTTTTTATCTGTTATATGACTTATATGCTGTATTGTATATTTTGTCATAATAAATTATTTATATTATATGATCTCTTATCAAGTATTTTATTTAATATACAATATTTCTACATAGCATCAATAAAAACTTGAAATAAAGAAAAATAAATAATCCTGCATCAAATTCATCAACATCTTTACGAAACAATATTTTTTTCTTTTCTATTATCTCCAAATACAATCGATTTCCTTTTTTTTATTTCCCAACCAACCATATACCATCCTCCAAATATTTTCATGTTGATATCTGTTATGTTTAATTACATCGTAGAGGGAATGGGGGAAAAGGTGTTATATTGACGGAATATCTCTCTCTCTCTTTCTGCATACCTTTCTCCAACACACAGTGTGAGAAAAGTCACCCCTTTTCTCTCAGAGACACAGGGATCAGAGAGAGAAAGCTGCTGCATCGTAGTATAGTATCTCCCTCGCTTTTCTCTCATTCACTCACTATAGTAGCAATATTGTCGCGAAGGGGATTCGATTCGCGTGGGAGGGAAGAGAGAGAAAGAAAAGAGAGAGTGAGTGAGGCGACGACGTTACGTGACACGGGAAATTAATTATACGGCTCTTGAAAGTCGCTGGACGACAAGTCCCTCTCTTTCTCTCTCTCTCTCTCTCTCTCTCTCTCTCTCTCTCTCTCTCTCTTTAACACAACCCTATCGTTCTCGATAACCTCGACGTTACTGCTCGTCGCTTTTCCTAAACGTCCGTAGAGACCTTCTTTCCATAGATGTCCTCTTTCTCTCTCTTTCTCTCTTTCTACTGATACGATGGGGATTATTGCTTGAGCTTGATTACGCTTGTGTATCGATTCGATGTGGCTTTCTTTTTTTTTTTTTTTTAATTATTGGACTGCTCGTATATAAAAGCGGATAGTGTCAATTCTGTCATGTCTTTTTGTTTATTTTCTTTTTTTCTTTATCTTTCCAGTACAAAAACAAGTATTACTGCAGTAAAAGCCACTTGGGGATTACCACTTTTGATACGAGTTATCAACTAGCTATATTTAATTGTTATACATATTTATTATTAAAAAAAAAATTTATAATTTTAATTCAACCCCCAAAGTTAAAATACAAAATTTAATTGAATATACCACATAACGAAATCACCAATGTGTAACAACTCCATGTTGAATTTAACCCTCGTGAATTTAGTCTGCCTTCCGACCAAAAGCTTCCTTCCCCCCTTTTTCACGCATCCTCGTGTTGGTTTCTTACGGCGCGCCTCATAAACAACTGGGTGATAATACCCTTTTCTTCTCCAACTCACTTCTTTTTTTTTTCCTTTTTGGTCTTGAGAATCTAGTACTGTACTGGTCGATGTCGAATGAGAACATTATTGGCTAGTAAAAGAAAATAAAACTATTTAACTTTTATTGTAATATATTTTTATTTACAAGTCTTATATTTGTTTTCTTCAAGTCTAAGATAAATAAAAGAAATAAGGGATGCAAAAGCTGTGGGTTATGAAGTACGATCGTTGAAGAAACGTGTGTGAGATACTTGCGCATATTACTCTTGAGAAGAAGATGATAAAAAAAAAAAAAAAAAAATTGTCATGCGTCGACGACTACTTTCATACATCTGATTTACATAAGAAGACTATCACCATTTAAATAAACTTGAGTAAGAAAAAGAGAGAGAGAGAGTTACGAATTGCTGTCGTAAAATTTTTCACGAAATTGACATTTATTGCAGTTGACTGAAAGTTGATCATCCTTAACTTTCACTCGTTTTAATAAATAATAAATAAAAAAGATCTTTTCTTTTTTTCTTATAATAAAATATATATAACATTTATAAAAGTAAATGAAAAAAAAAAAGAATAAAAAACACGAAAGAGTAACTTTAAAAAAAAAAAGACGTACTAGCTTTTCTGCATGTAAGAGTTAAAACCGGAAACGTAAAGTACAAATCTTGGCTCATCTTGAACGGTTAGACTTCGGTAGATTCTTTGGTAATGGATCTCCGGATGTGACGCCGGGGGGGGGGGTTGAATGTTTCCGGAGGCTGAAGGTTTCGAGGTAACAGGCCACTTTTTTTTCGACCTCTTTGAGTGTGTGTATGTGTAGGTATACTTTTTTTTGCCACGGTACACGGTGTAGCTTATTCTATCTATATATCTATATCTTTCTATATTGTTACGTGGCTTTAAAACGCTCCAGTTCGTTCGGCCGGAAAAACGTTTTCATGCTTGGATTTACGGGATATTGGGGGAGCTTGTGGACTTGAGCTTTGTGCTTTTGGATATATGTAGTGGAGTTTGTACTTTTTTTTTAGTTTGATTGAGTCTGCTTTGTTTTTACGAGAGTTTAGAATTTTTTGATGTGTGGATGATACTAGGCTTAAGATGAAATTTATTTTGATATTGATATTTTTTCGTTTTTAAAGGTAGTGATTATTAATGATTTGTAGTTTTATAAATGAAGATATTACAAAACTTAAATATATGGGTTAATAATGTTTGTTAACTGACAAATCAATAAAAATTTATTTTATTTAATAATATTTAAAAGAAAATATTTTGAAGATTAACCAGTGTTATGTTACTTTACATTAAGAGTTCAAGTAGCTTAGTTGGCAATGTGACGGTTTTGTAATCCACAGATCGTGGGTTCAATTCCCGATATCCATCATCTGAGTTGTTGTTGCGCTTGCTCTTTACATATCGAAATATTCTCAATTGAGAATTGAGAAGATTGTATAAAAATTAAAAAAAGCGTATAATGCAAAAAAGTCGCTATTTTATTGTTGAATTAATCGCCATTAAATTTTTGTTTATTATACTTCGGGTAATAGCTATTTAAATATTTTTTTGCGGTACACATTTTTTTATTTTAAAATAAATCTAGTATCTGAAAA
>JAPYZE010005109.1:0-16318 GCA_030522805.1 Leptomastidea abnormis | reverse complement strand
TATAAAAATAACTCATATAAAAATTTTTTATAAATTTTTAAAAAAATGTTTTCTTACTGGTACTTTATTTAAATTTGTTCTTTTTATACGTAAAATAAAATGACTTAACATTTTTTTTTTTTTTTTGTAAAAATATTTTAAATAGATCAGTGTTAAGTAAAAAAAAAAAATTATAAAAGAAAATTAATTACCAATAAATAATTTCTTGAAAATCTATACTGCATGTGATTTAAACTTCTAGTGAATAAACAATTAGAAAAAAAAATCATAATTCAACCCTAGATAATATATTTATTCTAATACAATATAACAAAAAAACGTTTTAAAATTAAATCTTATAAGCAGTTTGTCCTAATAAATTACTTATTTTTATTATTAGAATAAGCCTAAATAAATATTTCAAAAATTGATGACTATGCTTACATGTTATTTTATTAAAATAAAATGGACCATCTCGTGAATAATAATTATTAACTAAAAATTACTAGGACATACTGAATCAAATAAAATAATTATATTTTGTAATTTAATTTATGTTTGTCAGGTGTTTGTATTTAAATGTTAACAGAATGAAATATATTGATATATCAAAATAGCTTTGATTATTTATCTCAATTATGATCAATTGTGAAAGATGATTAAATTCATACGTTTAATAACGTAGTATGATAAAATTTACTTTTTATTTTCGATCTTGTAAAAAAATTTATTTCTTTTTCTTATCATATGAACATTGGCACCATAAAAAAAAAGATTATAAGCCCTTCCGATTTAATTTAAATAATTGCTAAGATAATTAAAAAAAATTATTGTTAAACCTTGTTTTATGTATACTTAAATAATTTTTGTTAGATTCTCGTAAAAATTTTTCGTTAGAAAAAGCTTTGTATTTATATTGTCTATTTCTACATCCTGTTTCTCGTAGACAATATACGTGCAAAAAAAAAAAATAAAAAAAATATCAAAACATTACAATGAAGCAACATTACAATACATGAATAATGATAATAATGTCTAAAAAAATTAAGAGCTTAATAAGTTGGACTCTGGTGTCGGCAGGCATGCCCGGAGGAGCAGCACACCTACCTGACGTCACCACCGACGCAAGACAGATTGTCGGGCATTGGACTGTTTTGCAGAGAGCCATGAAGGCCAGAATTGGCCACTGCGTTAGCTGCTTGTACGCTGGAAACGACCGGTGGCACTGGACTCTGATAACTCCTGGACATCTGCTGGTGGACAGCTTGTTGTTGGGCTTGCTGCTGATGGTGATTGGGTATAAGACCAAGAGGACCTCCTGGTGTTGGAGGAGCTGATCGGCTGTTGGTTACAGCGCCAGATGGCAATGGTGGTGATTTAGCACTCCGAGGTGAGCTATTTGGAGTTGAACGGGGTGACGCTTGATGGATCTGAAATTAAAATAATTTATTCAAATTATATATTCAATGCTTTTTTTTGTCGTAAACAATGTTGAACTATTTTTTTTTCTTAAATTGCATAGGTAATTATTTTCAAATTTATTTTATTCTATGAATAAAATTGTGTAAGAAATTGTTTTGCAATAATAATTGTAACTTGATGTTAAACAAAAATGTTGAACAACATAAGCAATTATTCTTTTCTCTGATAAAATATTACTATGATCAAATGAATTCTCATAAGTGAGCTAACATTTTCTTTAGTATTACAAATGCGAACACAAAAATAAAAATTGCAAGTATTAAATTATGATTATAGGTATACCTTTGTGAAAGGTTTTGCTATGAAAAAACTTTGTCGCAAATTAAGAAAAAAACAATGTCAAAATGATAAAATACAAAAATAAGTGTCAACTATTGTCCCTGCTATGCTCAGTTTAGCAGGTTTAGCTTTTGTTAGGGATCCTCTAATACTTTTTTGAAAAGTATTACGATATAACATTTTTTATGTATAAATAAAGAATAATTTTTTATATCTATCATTTTCAAATTTTTATAAAAAAAAATATGTCTAAATTTATATGTTAATAATACCTTCAACATTTTCATTAATCCTTCAAGTTGCACCATGAGTTGTCGTCTGGAATCTTGTAAATTTGATAGATGGCCTTCCAATTCGTCTTTCCGTTGGCGCAGAGCTCGAAGTTCTGACATAAGAGCAGGATTTTCAAGTCCTGCTGCTTCAATTTCTTGTTGCCTCCTTAAGAATAAAAAAAATTATTGTTAAAATTAAAAAACTACTTCGTAAATAAGATTTAAGCAGTGCATTTATGTATGTGCATGATTATTATTTAGCGAATTTCAAGGGATTATGTACACCTTTGATAATGAAATATGGAAATGCTCATTATTTTTTTTCATGATCTTTTAGTATGAAAATTCTAACAAAATTTTACTTTATAGTATATTTTTTTTTTTTATTTTTGTATCCATGATCAGAAAAAAATTTTTAAAATTAAAAACTTTTATCAAAAAATTAAAAACTTCGCAAACAATAAAATATAACAAATTTTTAATAATTTTAATGAATTTTTGATATTATCAGCAAGCAAAATATAATTAAATTAAAGGATAAACTGTTTCAGAACTTTTTTGTTTTTACAAGTTTAAAAATTTATTTTTAAATAAGTTTTATGCAATCTAAACAATAAGTTTACAAAGTTTTAAGTTAAAACAAATTGTTTAGATTCCTACAAAATTATTATGAGTGCACTGCAAGGGTACATACTCTTTACGTTCTTTGTCTTTCAATTTTTTAACCTAATAAGTGCTTTTCCGTGAGAGATGTGAATATTTTACGACACTGATCCCTTTTAAAAAAGAAAATATTGTCTGAATATGATCAAACTATACTTAGAATATACTCAGACTATAGTTAAAGTAAATTCTGACTTTGCTCATACTGTAGTTTAATTATAACTATATCATAATTAAATTGTACTTAAATTATACTCATACTATTTTCAAACTACAGTTGAAATGTACTAAAATCATAATTATGATTGTAATATGATTTTAGTCATGATACAGTCTTTTCGCGGACTATAATCATTGACAAATAATAATTTCATTACAATCGAATTATATTTAAACTATAATCTGATTGTACTCACACTATTAAAGCAAAATCATTATATAATAAAACTATAGTTAAAATATAATCAAAGTACAATTATACTATGATCAAACTACATTCAGATAATAATCAATACCTGTTGATGATTATGAATGAAAAATGCCATTAAATTATAATTGGAATATAATTTATATTATAGTTTTAGCGCAGTGATGATGATTGATGGTTAGTATAATTTAATTGCAATTGAACTATAATTAAACTATAATTTGATTATACTCAAATTATAATCAAAGCAAAATCATTAAATAACCATACTGTAGTTAAAGAATAATGAAAATATAATCATACCATAATAAAACTATAACCAGATTATAGTTATATAATAAAGTTAAAATATTTATTATTCTTTGTTTAGTTAGATCATGGTATGATTATACTTTGATTATACTTAAACAACAGTTTGATTATATAATGATTATACTCTGATTATAGCTTGAGTAGAATCAAATTATAGTTTGAATGTATTTGATTGTAATCAAATTATTTGTCAATGATTATAGTCTGCGAAAAAACTGTATCATGACTAGTTATATAACAATTATTGTTACAATTTTAGTATATTTCAACTATAGTGTGATAATAGTATGAGTATAATTTAACCATAGTTTGATTATAATATGATTATAGTTAAACTACAGTATGAATATAGTCAGAGTATACTCTAACTATAGTCTGAGTATACTTTTTTGAGTATAATTTGATCATAGTTCGATTATAGTCAAACAATATTCAAACATTAATCTTGATTATAGTATTCTTTCGTAAGGGACACCTTAAATTAAGTTTGTAATGCAGTAATATTTTGTTAGGAATTTTTTACAGCAAAATATAAAGACCATTAAAAAATAACGAATTTTTTAATTTCTTAGGCTTAAGGGTGTAATCCCTTAATCATTTTAATGAAAAAATGTGAATTATTTTTGTATTTTGCGAAGTTTCAAAAGCAAATTCAATAAAATTTAAAATAGAAAATAGTCAATAATTGTTAGTACCATCCAAAAGGATATACATAAATTTACAGTTTAAAAATTAACAATAAGTTGAAAAACTAAATTTTACAGTATTTATTACTAATGAATTGATAACAATCCTTTAAAAAATATCTAAACGCGAATACGTCGTGTTTATATGATATTGAAAGTATTTCAATAACACATATATTTATATATTGAACGATAATGAAAATTCACATGATTAGTTTAGCAATAACTTCGTTGATATCCGACTATATAGTGTAAGTGTAGCAGTGTCGATCGCATCTAATCTCTAATAATCATAAAAAAGAAAATTAGCGACAAACAAGGACATACACAAACACAGAGACACAGAAAGCGAAAATGAAAAAAATGTCTAAACATGCATGAGTCTAGGATGGTCCGATAGGATGATAACGAGGTTGAGGCTCGATATTAAGGAAGTCAAACGACACAGGTATACCTTAACCTTGCAATTTCTCTCATTATCTCTTTGTTTTTTGCTTCAAGTTGCGATATCATTTCCCTCTGTGCTCTCGACGCATCCAGCGATGCCAAATTAGCGTCCGACGGTGCTCTGCTCTACTTGTCCAACGCACATCACCAAAAACATAACATAAGTTTAATTAGTCAAACAACTCAAAAAAAAGAAAATAAATACAGTGCAGTTTATCATCATTAAAGCACTACTTTGAAATTATATACTTGCATACTGTACTTACCGCTTGCTCGACTTGTGACAATCTGGATGAGGCACGAGGCTGCAAACATTTATAAAATTATGAAATTAAGTAGATTACCGAATTAGGCTATTCTAAATTGTGATTATTAGCCTGAGAAAATTCAAAAGAGAGAGAAAGAGAGAGAGAGAGAGAGAGTATGAGAGGAAAACACATGATAGGACAAGCTCGCGCTTGGGATGTAAAATGATTCAAGTTGTGTTATACAAAACTATAATTATTGAACGACTCACCACCGTTCTGGCTTCCTGCGACAATCGCTGCGCATATATGGCTATTAATTTATGCTCCTCGTCAAGCCTTGAACTGTCCATGCTATTTTTTTTTTATTTTAATAATAAATGGTATAAACAAGTTGAGCCAAAGAAAAATAAAGTTTTTGTTGCCAGCTAATGTTGGAAGCTTACCTCCTTAAAGTAGACCGGCTATCTAGAGAGCCTGAATCGAATGGTCCCACGTATCCCGGGTCCGGAAATCCATTATGTGATGGTAGAGGAGATGGTGGACTATAACAGTAATTTATATCCATTACAAATTTTAAATCTAAATTTTATTAAAATTTTTTAATAACAGGTGTAAACGAAAAAAGCATGATTGATCTTACACTATATGAGATAAATCTAAAGTTTTTTCAGGCTGATCTGGAAACCTGGGCAGATTATTTCTTCCTTTATCCGGAACGCATCTAAAGCTTTTTCGTAATGAATGACCTATTTGTTTGCTTGGCGATTTCTGCAAAAGTTTTAATTTACAACATTAAAATTTTGTATAAAATTATGATAAAAACAGAAAATTTTATTTTTGCAATTTATGAACTAGATATCTTAAATACACACAAAACTACTATATTCTCTGGTTTCGTGGTCGTTATTGTGAGTGCCGGAAGTCTTTCCTCTCCAGAAACAATCCTGACAAAGCTGATACGAGTGGCACTTCTGACAGCGATATCTAAATCCGCAAAAGTTTTCTTGATGGCACGCGTCGCACATTATAGGATGTGTAACTAAAATTGATGAAATGCATATTAATTTTAATACAGTTTTTTGATGAAAAGGAAAGGATTAAACAATTTTTTAATGTCTTTACCAGTTTCAACTGCAGCCATTCTGTGATACAACGGCAGCCAAATTAAACAATGAGGACCAGGCTCCGACATTAGCGTATCCAAAAAATCATTGACTGTAATTTTAGCATTCTGCAACACAAGAATTATTATAATGTTTGCTTAAATACCAAGATCTATGAAAGTGGTTAACTTTATAGTTAACGAGTTAGTGTATTATTGGCATCAAAAATAAAAAGAAAAAATAATAAATAGATGAATAAAAATCATCTTACCGTGGGAAAAATTGAGTTTGCCAAATTATCTGAGTAGCCAAAAGACGGCGACTCATAAACGGCAGCAGGCAGGGACAATACTTCTTTTAAATATTCGGCAAATCTCCAGTGTATCATGTGGCCGTTGCTATCCGTTATTTGTGAATAAATGTCTGTAAAAAAACAAGGGGTCATCAAGTAAATCCTTATCATTGTAAGAAAATAAAAATTGGATCATTATGAACAGGTGCATACTTACAGCGAAATTTGTCCATTAGCTTCCCGGCGCACAGGGTGGCTAAGGCAACTTTAACGGAGAATACCGATATTTTGTTGTTGTCCCTGTGACATTTAAAAATAAAACTATTTTTTTAAAGAGAGAGAGAGAAAGTATATATTTCGGAAAGTAAAAAAAATGAGACTACAGAAAATAATAATATTCAGAATAAAGATGTGTAGGGGTAAAGAAAATATAAAGTCTCAAGTATTAGTGGATCGTTAAAGGGGTGTTATTGTTAAGATATTGATAAGTCTTCGAGGAAAATATGATGTATATAATATAATTATAATAATAATAATAATATAATAATAATAATAATAATAATAATAATAATAATATAGTTACCCGCTGGTATAAGCGGCCAAGAGCCAGTTCATAAGTAACGCGGTCGTAGCGTCGACTTTAGCCTGCTGAGAGACTGGCACTCTTTTGTTCAGCGCGTGGAAGAGAGACGAGAGGAGGGTCTCGAGTCTCGAGACACTTAGTGTACTCGATGGCTCCAGGGTGTTTAGACTATTCTCTCGGAATGCCTCGATTACATTCCATATGTCAACGTTGTGAACTGCACAAGTTAAGGTTTTGGTTAAATATCAATATTTTAATCGTCAACTACTATTGATAAAAATTATTTTAATCGTTCATTTCTTCATTTATTTATTCATCTATTCATAACTTTTTCAGTATTGACTTCTAATTTATTTACAACTTATTGTAAAGTAGAGAGCGGGCGTAGTAAAGGCAATAATCATTCTCGAGATAAAAACACTTCTGCTCGTGATGCATATATCTTACCATTTTTTCCCACTTTTTTTCTATTTGTTTAAAGAATAATTATTTTTAAAAAATTCAACAAAAGCAATAAAAAGTTATGTAAATCGATTTTGCATGAAAAAACAAGGAAAAAATGTAGAATAACTTTTTTTGCTGTGAGCCTTACTTTTTGACCGAAAAACCTTACTTAAGTCACCCTTTTTTCATTGTTTATAACGAAATAACAACAAAATTAAGGCTCGGAGTAAAAAAGGTACTCTAGATTTTTTTGTTTTTTTATGTAAAATCAATTGGCATAATTTATTATTGCATTTGTTGACTTCTTTTTTATTTGTTTAAAAAAATTGCTTAAACAAAATCTGACCAGGTTACCAGGTGGCAACCTTCACTTTTATATTAAGAAGCCCCTTTTTAGTCGGATCCCACAAAAATTTCCAATTAGAATTAACTTTCCCACTCAATGACTGATTTTATCAGGTCTAAAAGTCCTAAGGGACATAATAAGCTGTTTCTGTCCATGTTTCGAGGTCAATAATATGATAATTATCTACTGAGCGGAAAAAAGTATTATTCACTTAACTTGTTGTCAAAAGTAACAATAAATAAATAGTTAAATTCAATATTTAAAGATTTATTAATCTAAAAATAAAGCTGAAACGTGCTTGATTTTTTAATTGTTTTATTAGATAAATTTTTAAGAACGTTAAGCACTCTCATGAAATAATTCTAAAATTAATAAAGTACAGATTTTCAAAATAAAAAAAAATATACTATTTTAAATTAATAAAATATAGTTTCATTACAATCATCTTGTACAAAAATTTTAATTTAATTAGATAAAAATTGTAAACTAAATTCATATTTGTAAATATTTTTTAACAAAAATTTTAATGAACGTTTATTTCTAAAAGCTCAATTTCTTACTCCAATCTAATCACTTTGAGCTAGCGCAATCGTCTGGAGAATATTACTATTCCGTTCATCATCGACTTACTATCTTGCTCCTGACTATAGTTAGAGTAGCAAATTATAGTTATGAATATCTATATAACTTTTCTTGTTGCCTTGTTAGACTTGGAGAATACAAAATAGATCTTATAAGTTTGTTTATTAATCTGTTTCCGTTTATCCAAGCAAGCTTATTGCAATTTGAAATTATAATGCACGTATGATACGCTTTTTTTACTTAAGAAATAAATGCTAGTATAGGAAATAAAAATGCAGCAAGTTTCTTTATATTAATTTTATGAATTACAGAACTCCTAAGAACGCTGCTACATCTAAATCGGGTGCTACATAAATCGATCATTAAGTAAATATTATTGAATCTAATTCAACTGACAATAGGGGAGACCTGGAAAATATGGTCGTAGTGAACAAAATGGATGTGCTGTATTTTGGATATAAATTATAATTAAAAATTTTCTTTAAAAAAATTTATGAATACATTGCTAAATTTTTAAACGAAACTTGAAAAAAATTTCTTTAAATCTTTGTAATATTTTTCAACTCGTCATAACAAAAATTACTATTCATTTTTAAGAGTTTCTATTACATTTTGACTATATCCAGCACTTTCAAATATTGTGCGGAACCTACATGCACATTGTTAAAATAAATGAAGCTTAAATTAGCGGAAAAATTCTTAAAGTTAAAATGCAAAAATTGAAAAAAATGATGCTAAAGATGATGCTATTATGAAAATAAGTTCGCTGAAACAACAACAATAACAACAAGACCTCTAAGTTTTATTCAATTCCATATTTTCGATTAAATACAGTATCAAAATTTGAGTTTTATCGCGTTTTAACTTTGCCCCGGTCTCCCTTACATAGCTTGATAAATCAAAAAATCTTGAATATTGCGTACCTAAAGCTCGATTTTATTCATTAATTAATTTTTAACTTTACCTATAACAACAGTTTTTTGTGGTTTTGCATATATCTTAGATAAATTACGTTGGCAAAATAACGATCAATAATTAACAAATTGTCTCTTGTTATAAAGTCCATACTATTATCAAATTATTACCAATAAAAGTTCTCTCTTATACACATATATTAAAATATATTTTGATGTAAATATAATTATATAAATTTACAATAAAATAAGAAACTTACGATTAACTTTCTTTTGAATGAACCGCAGCTTGCAGGCCGTGCGATAAGAAGCAAATCGAATGCTGTCAAAATTTTGTTGGCGCATTTCCTGGAGTAATTGTAAACGGCTAGCTTCGCAGGTACCAGAGCCACCAACGACGCTCCCGACAACGCTGCTGCCGGCACTGCAGCTGCCCGTAGAGCTGCCTCCTCCACCCCCGCCGACGACGGATCCATCCTCGGCCATTTCCACTACAAAATTAAAGATGGATAATCAGTGATTCTGTAATAAAAGACTTTTCAAATTTTGACAATATTTCAACGTAGTGTGTAAAAAGCGTATGAAAAAAGGTATATGAAAATTTTTTGTAAGTGAGACGATAAGTAGCTCGCGTACGACCTTCTTAAACTTCTGTACACAAGCTACATGTACAATTTTTTATTCAGCACGAAGTCTTTACTTTGATTCTGTAATGCTTATTTTAATTAAAGTACAGGTATAAGAAATTATTAAAATTTTTAGATAAACTACTATGAGGTGATTCTATCTTTATTGAACAGGCACGGATAATTAATTTTTGTATGCTGCATGTAAATTGTAACCTCATCTATCAACAGAAAATCATTGTTATACATTATTCCTTGCTTTTTTTATATTTCTTCTAAATAATGGTATCTACTCAATATTTCTGTCATTGGAAAATTGTTTAGTACAGAAGATTTCGTGAAAATGATTTCCGAAGTTAAAATTACAACAACAAAAAATTAATGACAATGTAAAATATCGTACTTTGATTCATGAAGAACGATTTGTTAAAATTTTTATCTCATACTTATCTTGTATTTTATTATATAAAAAATATTCTTTCATTGCATAAAAAATTAATTATATTATAATTTATTTAAAATTTGGAGTTATTTATGTCTTAATTTTACTAATCTTTAATATTTAATGTGTTGCTTTTTAAAAAAAATTTCCGCATCCAAACTTGTTATACACTGCTGACTTGACCCAGTCTTCCCTACAATTATAATTGTATCGTAATGCAAATCTTAGAACCCGCCTTCATACGTAGAAAATTTAGCTTTGCTTATTGCATAAAAAATCGACATCGTTGTAGCTATTTCAAAACAAATTGGTATGCGTCAATTTATAAATGAAAAAGTTGTTAATTTACTTATATACGTATACATTTACTGTCACGTATTGTACATGCTAATTGCCATTTTCAGTCATCTCCATTGGTTCCAAGCTCTTTGATCTTTTTCATCCTCTATTCTACAGTTTATATTTATATAATATTCACAAATAAATGTATAAGCAATTCTACGTATATTATTACGTTGTTATATAATTAAAAAAATTAAATTACATTTTTATGCATATTCTTGGTTTTTTGAGCCTATTATATCTGCACAATTACTAAGATTTCAAGAAGAAGTGTGTTTACGCTAAATGGTCAGTGAGTTACTTTTTTACATTATCACAGTTACCATAAAAATTGTATGTAAAAATAAACCATATCAATAATTCTTTACTTGCATTATTACCACCCATAGTTTTTACCAACAAAATGTAAGATACATGAAAGTAGAAATTAGAATATTTCAAATGAATATTAATTTGAAATCTTAAAAATTCTAAATGGTTTAGATTTTTGTTAAAAAAAAAACAAAAAAAAACTCGAAGAATCTTGAACTTAAGCTTATAAAATTCACGGAAAATTCAATTATTTAGTGATAATTTTTTAGAGCGAAAAAAAATTCTTTTTTTCCTTCCAGCCTAGAGATCTCAATTTTTAAATGATTTTTAGGCTCTTTTGAAATAAAATATCGTTCAACTGGTTGGAAAATCATTTTTTAGCGATGAGGATGTTTTTCGCCCGAGCAAAGCGCGACTTGCACGTATCAAAATATGCTATTATTTTTAATGTGTAGAAAGACCTCGGCAGAATGGACGTGTTGAAAAAAAATTAATATAAAATAGATTTTATAATATATTAGTAACTAAAGATTCTGATGGTAAGGGAGAGGGAGGCAAGTTGGCCGATTTTTTGCCTTGTATTTAATTTAAGGAAAGATAAAAGAGTTAAAAATATTTAATTAGTTTCCACATTGGAAGAATTTAATTCATCTTTTGCGCGAATAAATATAGTAAAGTATACCTAAAAACAAAGTCTATACTTCATTACTCTTAAGGTGGCTCGATACCCCTTCATAAGCATGTTTTTTAAGCTCCATTATATCAGTGTTATAAAACCACAATGACCATATAATTTGTGTTTCAAAATAGCCCTAAAAATATCAAAAATATAAAAAAATTTTTTTAATTTTTTATTGTTGAAAATTTGAGAAATTGATAGTTTTCTAGAAATGTTGACAAATGATGTGAATTTTCGTCAATTTTTGTTCGATTTTTATAATTCTAAGCTTATTCTCTTCGTCAGACAAAATAATAGATAGTTACTGGGAGTCTTTTTACGAAAACTTTAAAGGGTTACCCAGAAAGTGGAATTGTTTATAAATTTTTTTTCTATTTTCATATAGTTATTGGCAAAAATAGTTATATGTGTCCATACTAGATGATCTACCCCTATACATATATGTGTGTGTGCGTGTGCAGCTTGTATGTGTGTGTATACATGTATGTATATATACCCATAAGCAGCTGAACACCAAGTTCCAAAAAATCCAGAAAGACTAAGCTGAGATAGGAGGCAAAGAAATATGACCTAGAAAATAATTACCAAGAGATTGCATGTCTATCAGTACCTAAGAAGACTATTTTTTATCTACCACATGCAGGTCCTTCGAATCATAATATCATACATTTAAATATCATCATGTAGATAAGAATTTAGTATATATCATTGAATGAATAAAGGAAAGCCATCTTTTCTGGGCTTTGAAAATCTAGACTTAAATTTGTTTCTTTTCACTTATAGAATAGGGTCTGAGACTGCAAACTGGTTTTAATATAAACGAGATTTCAAGCTCTTGTGAAGGGCGTGTACATACGTTTTTATAGTTGTATCGCGTATGCAATAAACTGTAGATCTATATATGCTGCATAATTCGAAGGATGAAGGAGCGTATCACGTTGTGGGTAGACATATGTGTACTATGCTTTTGAAGGAAGCTGTCAATGGGAGAACTGTTCTTGATAGTTATGCTTACTCGTACGTAATACGTATATGCACATTGCACATTCATACATACATATATACATACACACACTTTTACATATACATATATACACACACACACATATATATATATATATATATATATATATATAGATATATATGTGTGTGTGTGTGTGTGTGTGTGTGTTGGTGTGGGTATGTTTGCTCGCTGCAAATTGCATGGCTCGGCGCTTGTTATAATGGCTGGATAAGGGGGATAGAGGTAAAATAAGCTCTGCTATGCCGAATCGAATGATTATCGTTGATCTGTTCTATGATTGTACCGAGTTTAGGAAGGGGGATTTGGGATTTGTGTGTGTGTCGTACGATATGTTACTGTACTTGAGATCTAATCGTTTGTGTTGTTACTGTTGAGAATTGAAAAATTATTTTTATTGCATGAAGGATTTTTTTGTGAATTGTTATTAAATTGTTAGTGGATGAATTAATTTTTTTTAATTAGAAATAATTGTTTGGTTGAGTTATGAGGAAAGTAAGGAGATTTTATTTAGAATGGATTATATAAAGAGATATTATAGTCGTTTGACTGGTTTTGCACCAATTATGAAATCATACGTCCGGTTGAGTCTAAGGTATTTCTTGAATAAAAGAAAAATGAGTTGAAGAAAAAGGAAGAAGAAGAAAAAAATGTAATAATCCAGCAAAGCAGCTTACAGTGTAAACAACGAATACATTTCAAACAAAACTTGTTGAGAAAAGTATAAGAAAACGAGAGAGAAAGATCGAGACAAAGAAAGTATAAGCGAAAAGACGGAAGGAAGTATATATAGTGCAAAAAAAAAGAAGAAAATTTTTTCTTTTTTTTTAAAAAAAATGCCTTTTGCGTAGCCGAGGTATGAATAGAATTCCGACGGTGCGAATTAAGTGTAGTAGACGCTAGCTTTCTCTACTTTTATATAGTGCTTACGAAAGAGAGAAAGAGAGAGAGAAAGAGTCTACTGCTCAGTTTTTTCTTCCTTTCTCATTATTTCATGCATTTTTCTCTTCTACTCTTTCTCTCTTCTATACTATTCTTTACTTTGTTATACACCGATTTTCTTTTATTTTTTTTTTCTTCTATTTTCGTTCCTTCCTTCTAGTTCCTACCTGTGTTCATTATTTCTTTCGTTCTCTTTACTACCTACTTCTCTCTTTCTCTCTTTAGGGTATATATGCATATTGTACACTTCTCTAATTTTCTGTTTATACATATACTATATCATTTTTTTTTAATTTTTTTTTTTTGCTCTGACTTTTTTAAAAAAATTGTTCTCAACTGCTTCGGAAGTTTACTCAAGTGAGTTTTCATCCGTTTGTGTATTCGACATTTTAATTACAATATTTTTTTTGTTACACAATGTTAAACAAAAGTTTATTCGTATGGTTATTCTGTCTGGGTTATACTGTATATTTTTGGAATTTTATTAAAAATATATTTTTTTCATATGTTTACTAAAGATGTTAAATTTACTTGTCATTTAAAATTGAAAAATAAATATTGTTTTGTTTTTTAAATCACTGGTTGTAAATAATTTTAATTTAAAAACAAAATAATTTACTGCTAAATTAAACGGTGATTTTATTTTATCATAAATTCACAAATTAATTATCTATAAAGTTGACCATTTATAAATTCACAAATAAAGTTATAATATGAAAATTAATATAAAATCACTTGACAACTTTTAATTAAAACATACTTTCCCCCAAAAACAAAATGACTTAAAAATAAATAAATAAAAGCGTAAACACAGTACAACAAATATTTACCACAATATCCTTAACAACACACAAAATTCACATGTCCAACCTACTCATACTCAACAAATTTTTTTTTTTTATCCAAAACCACAAATTCATTATTATATAAAAGAAAACAAAAAAATAAAAAGCAAACCCAAAAGCCTCTTCCTTTTTTTATAAGCGTTGAACAGTATACTGAAAATGACAGCATAGCTCTAGATTGAATCTCGCTTATATTTCTCCCATGTTGATGCATTTGTTGCGAAAACGAATTTTCACGAATCGTCCGAACAAGAACGGAGAAGAGTAGGAAGAGATATAGGTATAGTATGAGAAAGAGAAACTGTCCACAAGCTGCTGACCGCGGGCAATTCCTGCTATAACTTTTTTTTTTTTTTGTATGTGACTATGTGTATTCCCATCATGTGTATACGATATATACAATCATGTTGCAAGCTCTTTCTCTCTCTTTCTCTCTCAGTTTTATTCTGTTGACTGGTGTGTCGTTGTCCAGTGTGGCATACCGTATACGCTTTTCTCCTTTTAAGCTTTTTTAAAAAATAAAATAAAATTTTTTTTTCTGTGTTTCTTGTTTTTTTTTTTTTTCATAACGCCGCGGGCGCAATAAAATTAGGCAGAAATTTTTTTTTTTTTTTTTTTTATAAGATCGCTTGAATGCAATTTGATAGACTTGGTTTCCTATTATGTTTCGGTATAATATCGTGGAATTTATTCAGAGATTTTTTTCTTTTCTTTTCTTTGTTGTGTGTCTTTTGTAAGTACTGATAATACAAGCATTTTATTATTCTCTATTTGTATTTTGTACGTTTACTTCTTTTTTTTTTTTAAATAGCAGTTATGAATGTCAAGAAAAAATTTGGTAGTACAATATTGTTCGTTAGAAGAAGAAATTTTTTACGTACACATATTCAAAAATTTCTTCAATCAAGAAAATAAATTGATACATTTTTTTAAAAATTTTATTTTGCGTTCTTTTTTTATTGGCTTTTGAGTCTTTGCTTTGATTTTTTAAAATTTCTTATATTTTCTGTAGAAAATATTGGGGAAAAAATAGTGATCAGAAAGTTCTATATAAAAAGAAAAAATAATTTATTTTTTCAAAGGTACTTTGATACGTTCTAAAATTTAAAGCTAATAAATAATACAGCTAAATATTAAATTTCCTAATAAAATAAAAAATTAAAATTATAATTTTTATATTCCTTAGTAAAAAATTGTAAAATATATCTCAAAATTTCCAATAATTATATTAAAAATCACAAATAATTACATTATCTAAACTATCCTTACATAATATCCATTAAATTTTTTACATCAAAGTATACATATAAAATTTCCTTTTTTTAACATCATAGCGATAATTTATAATACATTAAAAATATAAAAAAAAAAAAGAAAAAGGTCAAAGGTCGTGGTTTTTTATATGTACTTTGTAAAAAAAAAAAGAAGACAGGTCATATAACCACATTATTTCCCCCCTTTTTATTTTTTTATTACGAACTTATCGTAGTACCTATGTACATAAAAAGTGCACGTCTCAAAATGCAAAAAAAAAAAAAAAATTTTTACTTTGAAGTTTTTAGAGATCTTTTCTCCCTTATTTACAAAAAATTTTCCTTTGACTAGATAACTGTAAGGAATTAGTAATCGGCATAAAAAGGTAAAACGTCTGGTTTATATAAAATATATATATATATCTCTATCTCTCATAAAAGGTCACTGCAGCCTAATGATTCGAATTTTGAGAGATCGCATTAAGTATACACGTGTGTTCAACATAAACGTATATATACATACTCATACACATACACACATAGCATTCAATTTACTCACGCTCCATTAATTTTATTTTTACGTAGGTAACATGAATAACCTATCTCTCTCTCTCTCTCTCTTTCTCTTTATACATAAAATCTGAAAATACGCACATAATTTTCGTTTCGTCGGCAATTTTCATAGCACTGCAGTAATAGTAATGATAGTAGTATAGATAAAAGCATATATACGAAATCGAAGAGCTATAACCAGCCGCGTATAAGAGATAGATAAAGTATATATATATATATATATA
>JAPYZE010005107.1:0-23018 GCA_030522805.1 Leptomastidea abnormis | reverse complement strand
TATATATGTAAATGTATACATACTGGCGGCCCCCGGCCCGTCGCTCTAGGGTTCGGCAGAATAATCGATTCTTGAAAAAGGATCGATTCCTGGTCCCAAGAATCGATTCTTTAATTGATTCTTTTAGTTGTTGATTCTTAGGGAATCGATTCCTAGATAGTCAAGAATCGAATCCACAAAGATAAGTGCTATAAGTCTGTAAAATTAACCTTTTTTTCTTTTCAGATAGTGAACGTCCGAGCGCGCTTACATATGATAATTTTCTATATTTTTGTCATTTCGATTCTAGAATCGATTCTTCGATTCTTTTTGCCAATAAACAATTCCTGATCGATTCTTTTTTGAAGAATTGACGAACCCTACCCTGCTCTTTCAATGTAGTATATTATAGGCGCTCCGTTTCTCTTTCCTTCTCTGCTCGCTGAGCTAATATAGGGGAGACCGGGGCGAGATTGCAATTTTGAGATTTTTGACAGGATTAATGGAATTGGATGAAACATTATTGGCTATTATCCTTTTAAAAAGTTTTTATTCTGCTACATTATCTTTAAACTATTAATTTTAGTCCTTTTCTCTAATAAATTTTTTAATTTTTTCTCTTTCTATCTTTATTTCTCTATATTGAAATAAAAACCTTACCCGTTCCCATATTAACCCTCACACTTCCACATCTGCATGCGCACTTACATGCACACGCCAATAATACAGATTTTTTACTAATTTCTGAAAACTTATTTTAATTAAATGAATAATTGTCTTTTCCTGTCAAGTTTTTTATTCTCTTATATAGACTTTAAACTTAGAATTTAGGTGTGGTACATATTTTTGAATAATTTCGGCAGAGCATCTTTCCTAATATTTCTAATATTCAAAATATTAAAATAGAACATACTTCCGATTAATTAAAGATAGGAATTCTTTCTGAAAAATTGAAGTGACACATTTTTCCGAATTAAAATGTGACATTTTGTCTAAAATTGGGTTATCGAAAAAATGTCCCAAATTTTCAGTAAAATGGATGTCTTCAAAAATGTCTATTTTTAAAAAAAGGTCCTTTTTGAAAATATAGACATATCAGAAAAATAGATGTCTTCGGAATGTGTCTATTTTCGTAAAGATGTCTATTTTCTAAAAAAATGTCTTTTTCGGAGATGGATATTTTAAATCTGTCCCGCCTCCATTCGAGAAAATGTTCCAATTCGGGACATTTATCATTAAAATATGGACATTTATCGTTAAATTAGGACATTTTTCCGAATGGAGGCGGGACAGATTTCTGACCACGGCGGCGGCGGCTGTACGATTTTTTTTATAATATAGAGAGAGATTACTTATTATTATTATTATTATTATTATTATTATTATTATTATTATTATTATTATTATTATTATTATTATTACTTATTATTATTTATTATTACTTATTATCATTATAATACCTTTGTAATAAAAGTTTTTAATTAATCAGTCTTTTTATTCTTATAAAATTTTTATTATCTGTGTCTCGATTAACATTTATTATTTAACATTTATACCCATCTCTGCGTATAATTTATTGCAAATTTTATATCAACTGAGTAAGATCAATTTTGTTACGATTTTGTGTAAATGAATTTTTAAAGTTGAAAAATTGTATAAATTTTAATTCATACAAAAGTTTATATATTTGGTTTATTTGACTTAAATAGGATTTACACTAATTTGGTATTAATTTTCATCCCGATAACGGATTTCAAAGTGTGCAATTCAATTCAATCTGCTTTGAGAATTTCGCGCGCTCGCTGATACATATGTTAAAAACACCTATGTACAATGTACTACATATAAGGCCCCGCTACATGGCTACGTAAACGTACGTAGTGGAAGGCACGTACGAAACCCAAGAGAAACGCGCTTGCTCGGCGGATAAAACAGTAAATTCCACATTGTAGCCTATGAACAGTAAATTCCACATTGTAGCCTATGAAAAATTTTACTTTTTATCCGTCGAGCAAGCGCGTTTCTCTCGGGTTTCGTACGTGCTTCCACGGACACGAACTATGTTTACGTAGCCATGTAGCGGGGCCTATAATATAAACAACAACAACGATCGAGTTGGCTAATAGTGCGCATGCGTTGAAAAGCAGTGTAGTAAGGGTAAGGGTATAAGTCTAAAGGCGTAAGTATAACTACCTACATGTATAATAAAGAAGAATAAAAGAAGAAAGAAGAACGAGAGCGAGCAAGACGCTCCGAAAGTCCGAATCGAGCTCCGAGAGTGAGAGTGACTGCGACAGACACTTATATATGTATAAAATACAATCATAACCTATACACGCGTACCTATATATATTTTAGTTCGCGAGCGAGAGAAGCAAGCAGCTGAGCTGAGCCGAAGGTAAATCACAGGGGATCTCGAGGGACGAGTCTCCACCAGTAAGAGAATTGAAGCAGTCTCAACGTCGTTTTTACAAATATAACCGGGACAGTTAAACAGCAGCAGCCAACGATGCCGCGAGGTATGAAAATTCCCAAAGACTTTCCTTATTTGCAAACTTTAAACCCCGACGAGTTCCAATACTCTTCTCCTAGGTAATGCATATACACTAGAACGCACAGCATCCAGAAGTCTGGAAGATCTGCTGCGGCACTCCCATTCTTCTTGTTATTCCTTCTCTTTTGATTTGTTTCTTCCCCGTACAAAAAACATGCCGAACATTTACTTTCAAACAGTTCCCCAGCTGTTCCACATGACCTAGAAGAGTAAAAGAGATAAGAAAAAACATTCTCTCTTTCTCTCTCTCTCTCTCTCTCTCTCTCTCTCTCTCTCTCTCTCGATATGTTACATACACTTATTTGAAAAATCACCCTTTGCTCAAGATTTTGGCTAGGTCGCGTTTTTGAACTTGATACAAATTTCTTTTTATTCAATGTCAACTGGCTAACCTCCACTTTAATCTCTAGCTCTTTCTCCTTTCCTCTTATACGCTGCGTCTTATCTTCTGCGTCTTTCACGCTACTTTAACTTTACTCGACGCAATTGCCTCTTTCTTGAGGAGTGTACCTGAATTTTGTTGTGCCTCTGTCTAGGTGGCAAAGTTGTTTACTTTGTGTTTTAAAAAAATTTATTGGTTTCTTTCCTAAACTTCATACTTTGTCTGATACAATTAATTTCTCGTTTTTATTATTACAGGTAAATTTGTTAATCACAAAGGTCGTAACCGACACTTTACAAATCCTGAAGAATTGGAAGAACAACGGAGGCAAGAGGAGGAGAAGAAGAAATGGAGAGTAGGTGTAAACTATTAAAGCTTATATTCTAAGTTGATACATAAGGGTTTATAATAATTTTTTATTCCTTTTTAGCAAAATAAAGGTGTAGAATCTAGTGAAGAAGAGGAAGAGGATGATGAAAAGGCAGCAGGTGGTAAAAAAGGTTCAGATGATTCCAGTGATGGAAGTGATAGTGAATCTGAATCTGATGGTGAAGAGGTAATTTCATTGGAATATGATTATTAATTTCAAGACAATCAGTGTTTATCTTCATTATAAATACAAATTCATTAAAATATTTTATTATTACATGAGCTTCTAATTTACAGGGCAAGACAAAAGGTGTTGAAAATTTAATTCAAATTGAAAATCCCAATAGGGTACAAAAGAAAGCAAAAAAGCTTTCACAACTCAATGATGCACTAGCCAATTCTTCAAAACCTGAACTGTCTCGCAGGGAAAGGTAATTTAAATTAAATTTATTATTTTAAATGAAAAGTTACATGGATCTAATAATTATAATATGAATTTTGGATAATCTCTTGTAGGGAACAGTTGGAAAAGCAGCGAGCAGCAGCAAACTACCAAAGGCTGCACGCTGCGGGTAAAACGGACGAGGCCAGAGCTGATCTGGCGCGACTGGCCATCATTAAACAGCAGCGGGAGGAAGCTGCAATGAAGCGTGAACTGGAAAAAAAAGCCAAAGAAATCGCTGCTCAAAAGCAAAAAGAAATGACGCAAAAAGCTCTGGGCAAACGAACTTAGACTTGAGCCAAGTCGAGCCGTTTACGCAAAGCAGATAATCACCGGCGATCTTCTGCACTTGGCACCTCGTACCTCTGACAATTATATGACCTGGGCAGAATATTTACGTGAAAAATGATTCCGTTGAAGTTACACTTTTTTGTTATTTTCGCCGTTTACAAGTTTTTTTCTATTTAGATGATCAAGTTGTTTATTTTAAATGAAGTTTCGTTGATGGGAAAATGTCAAAATTTATTTAGTTTTATCAATACGTCAAAAAATATTGATTTTTTTTTATTTTCCAATTAAGTAATATAAAATACAATAGACCTCATTAAAATGCGGTTTTGAAAGTACAGAAAAATTTTAAACGTTTTCAACGGAATTTTCTAGCCATGGGCATTCTTTATATTAAAGTTATGAAGAAATGAAAGAAAATGAAATAATGTCCAATAATAATGTATATTTTATGATTTACAACATATACGGCGTGACTACGATTATTGTGTTCGACGTGTTTATTATTATATCTCTTTTTATGATTCAATATCAGAGTTCTGAGTTAGCAATGACTGTAGAATACCACAGAATCTTGCTCATTTAACGGTAATATAAAATTTATATGAAACTGATCATTACTAAAACATAAATTGCTCTGCGAGCGAATGTAAGAAGCTTTTATTTCAAAAATTCTTTTACAACGTAATTTCTAATAAAAAAAATGTTAAGAATATAAAATATATTAATTTGTCACTTTTATAAGAATCATTCCTGTAAATGTATGCAACTAGAGTTGAAAAACAAGATTAAATCAAAATATAATATTTATACTTTTTTTTCTTTTATAATTAAAATAAATATAATTTTCTTTTAATTTTCAAAATATTTTATCTACATAATCTTAACAAGTTTAATATGATACAAGATCCTTTATCTCATCTTGAGTATATTCCTTCTTGTCATCTTCAATAATTAAATCTCTTGGTTTTAAACGATCAATTTTTAGTACACGAAAGAGTGTCAGAGTATTATTAAAATCAATAAGATGAAAATGAGATCTTGTTTCATACAAGGCTATCTTTTGCATGGATGATATCAATGAATGAAAAGTAACATTTAATTTTACATGATCCATCTTGCAACTGGTAGGCTAAAAAGTAATTTTGTCTTTTGAGTATATATATATATATATATATATATATATATATATATATATATATATATATATATATATGTATTTATCTGTAATGTTGCAATGAAAATAGAACAGTATACACAATGACAAGACACTTACACGCAGAAATGTAATAATAAATTTTGATACAATGATAATCTATTCAAGTAATTTACAAATCAAAGTAGATCGGCTTTTTGACATGACATCGTTTTTTATACCTATGTATGTATATACATACATACTAATTATTATTATTATTATTATTATGATTATTATTATTATTATTATTATTATTATTATTTATTATTATTATTATTATTATTATTATTATTATTATTATTATTATTATTATTATTATTATTATTGATTAGATAGTCGATAAAGCAGATATCTTGACATACCATCACACTGATCAACTTAGCCGCATGTATTCAATAGTATTACCTCCACTCCTGTTTTCAATCACGAAGTATATAGTATAGTGCGAGTGAGAGTGAGAAGAGAGAGAGAGAGAGAGAGAGAGAGAAGAGAGAGAGAGAGAGAGAGAGAGAGAGAGAAGTGTGTGTAAATGTATAACCAAGTAAAAAATCAAAACCTGTGGCCCTGGGCCTGAATTCTTTAACTATAAGAGAAGAGAGCTAAAAAAATGATGTATGGAAGTGTGGAACCACACACTATACAGCTTGAAATCAGTTCTTTCATCGGATTTTCTCGAAATTGAAATGCAATAGCTTGAAAAATATTGAATAATATCAAGTAAAAAGGAATTTCATATAAATTAAATGATCAACAGCAGTAACGACCACTTATGCATGTACTGCAGCGTGTATAAAAAAAAAATTTAATTTTCATTATTACATTTTGAAACAGAAAGTAGATTATTTTTTACTTCTAAACACACAAAGTAGGTGATATTTCGCCAAAAACACGAAGTAGGTGATACCTATTTCGTGAAGAACACAAAGAAGATAAAATTCGCGGTGCTGTTTTTCCGTGACGTCGTGATGAGATTTCTGTGAGAGAGAAAATAACCCTATAACTGCTATGCATGGAAGTTCATTGGGTTATTCCGTGTGTACCGGTTAGTGCTGAATTAGTTGTGTAATACAGCGTGCAATAGGTATAGATATGTAAGTTGGTACAGGATACGACAGCTTGACGAAAGTTGACCAGACAACATTTTTTTGCTTTTTTTTACAATAAAAAATTTATTGTAGAAGAGTATTTTGGTAAAGTACATTTTGCATTGCTTTTAAGCAAATTTTTATATTTAAAATTATTATTGAGAATTCCATGTAAAATTTAAGTTGGTTCATTGATTACTAAAAGATAAAAATAAAGACATAATAATACAAGATTATCTCTATTTTCATTATTTAAAATTTTTAATAAACATACCATGTTTACGTTACGTGTATATTATCGTGCTACACATCCGAATGCTCGAGAGTGCTTTTTTATTGGAGAATTTGGCCGACGTGCTTGAATCTCAAAAAACGGCAATTGCGCATGTGTAAACCTATCTTATTTATATACTTATATTAATTTGCTGCCTACAGCTGACTGTGTAGTACTAGTGTGTAGCTGCGTTTTGCAGTCAAGTTGCACGCCAGTCACGCTTGGATATATAGAGAATCCAGCCAGCCCCTGGCCCTGACGGTGCTCAGTAGCGTCGTCGTACGCAGTAGCGCGGGTCGCCTGCAGACAGCGGCGTTTCTATTATACAAGAACAAGTTCCCCAGTGGCCAAGTTGACTCGGGGCTTGTGAGACTCTGGAGCAACCCCTCGTACTTCTTGCCTCGTCTGAAGCTGAGGAAGTGGGGACTATTCTCGAGGAGCGCACAGCCCAAGTTATTACATAGGTAGGTATGTACATATACCTATAGGTATACACGCACACAAATCTTGCATAAATATAACAAGCGTGAGAGAGTAATACCAAGCAAGTACCGTAGCCAAAAATGTGCTCCATCTTCTTGTAATAGGCATGCATATTTTCTTGCATGTATGTATTCAGGTATGTATTAACATATCAGCTGCATATTGTTGGTGTGCCCTTTTTCATGCAGTTTCTGACTCTGGATTAAGACGTACATCTTCCACGCGGATGCGGCTGGTATTTACATACGCTTATTATAGGGATTATCAGGTGACGCGGAGGACAAGACGCAAGCTCCGTTTCCGTCGGGAAAAAGCAAAAGGCCTTTACTGATGAGTATTTTCATGGCGGATTTGAACGACAATAAAGCAAATTTATATTATCCAGCAGTAGCAGCAGCAGCAGTAGTAGTACAAGAACTTCGGTTTGTGTGTTCATACAGCGCTTTTCGTAATAATCTGCCTATCGGCTGTCGTGCTTGGATGTAATTATAGATCCGCGGATAGTCGAAACCCTATCATCTGGCAATTCTTAGGTACACCATTCTACCATTTAATTTTGAATGGAATACCAACTCATCTTGTAGTAACTTTAATTTGGCAAGGCTATATTGAATTTTCATTTATTTATTTCAAAGTGTCTCATGTTGTGCGATGCAGTGAGTGATATATTTTAGAAGGTAAAAATAATAAATAAATGAATGATATATTGATCTTTGCAGTGTATTAATATATATGGCCTTGTAATATTGTATTGTTATCAATTTACTTTAATTTCATTAATTTTAACAAGACTAATCCAAGGTATTGGTATTAAGCTTTAGTACGTTTATCATTGCTATTCAAGGGTCATTGAATAAGACATTGAATTATTGTTGCAAATTAGTTTCTTTAAAAGAACAAAAAAAAATTTCTATATTCTACTTCATTTGGTTTGGTGCAGTTTTACTTTAAAAATGAAAGAAAAGTAATGTTTTTATTGAAATATTAATTTTTTTATCGTAGCAAAGACAATGCTAAATTTTCAATAATTTTATTTATTTTTAATAAACAAGTTATATTTGATTCCTTAAGAATACTCTTTTGATAAGTAATAATGGTAATAAGGTATTCTTTGTGTATTAATTTATAAAAACCTCTGATTTCATTTACAGTACTTAAATAGTTTTTAAAATTTTTTTATTTTTATTGTAACAATTAAAATTATTAAAACAACACGACATGTAGTAATAGTAAAAATAATATATTCAGATATCTATCTTTTGACAAGTAATGATATTTTAATCCATGAGGTATATTTGCTCCAAAGCATAAATTATAAACCATACGACTAGAGAAGAATAAAAATTGGTTCGCTTGAAAAATAATAATTTACAAAGAGCAATATTGAACAAGTTAAAGCAAGCACTGGCAACATACATTATTATTACGCTTTAAGAAATCTGAAAAGCACTGCAGAGAAACAAGTGAAAGGTCACAAGATAATGCAATACCAATACTTGTCTGATTATTGTTTTACCAGCGGTGATATATGTAGTACATGTACCCAGCTCTTTTATATTTTATAAATAAAGCGGTCGAGCCCAGAGAATCGTATATCGCGGTAAAATGATACCGATAGTCCTCTTGCTAAAATTGACATTTCTCCAAATCTCTGTTTAAACAATAAATATTTCCCTTTTTTCATAAACTTTGATACCTTAGCTTCGAAGAACATCATGCACATTTGCTTGCAGAAAGAAAAAAGAACCTGCAATTCTCACGCTAGTGTATTACAACAGCAGCAGCAGCTATATGCACCAGCTATATAATATAATTCCGCGACAATGCAAATTTTCAGCTCATGAATAATAAATCTTATCGATGTAAAAATAAAAAAAAAAAGAAGTAGGTACTCGCACAGTATTTCTATCGTAAAAACTAATTTCTCGCAAGCCAAGTTACGATATACATCCGCTACGAGCTCCAAAAATAAAAGCGTCATATAATTTAATACACGGTCCGCATGCGGTTCAGTATAGGTCTTTATGCGGCACCACACAATTTAACAGCAAGTACAATATTACAATAATCATATATTCCGAATTTGGTATTATATAGATGTGTGTGTGTGTGTGTGTGTGTGTCATTGATTTTTTAGGGTGGATAGCATAGAAATAAAATTGTGAGAAAGAGAGAGAGAGAGAGAGAGAGCGGTGGAATCATGCTGCTGGACGACATAATCTACGTGGGACTGCTGCTCCTCTGCATCGGCTTCGGGAAGCTCTATCGCTCGGTTGAGTGTCCTCGGCAACGTCAATGGCTCGGCACTGGATTCGGCCTCCTGCTCGTCGCTTGTGTGTCTGGCACCCACATAACTCATCCTCTACTTTGCACACTTGTCAACGCACTCGTCATCACCCGGCTCTCCCCCAAGTGCGTATATTATATGAACAGCAGTATTATTTAAATATATACTCCCCCTCCCCCTCTTTATTCTCCTATCTTGAAATTTTTTTCTTTGTAAGCCTTTAGAAAAAAAAAAAAAAAAATAATAATTATGTACCTATTAATACGAGGATGGTCTCAGGTAAACAGCGCAAGAAAAGCTCGAGCCCGTCCTCAGCGTCAGGGTGGCTCAGGGCGAACATTGAAATATATAAAGCAGCTCAAATAAAAAAAAAGGGGGGGGGGTTGATTTATCGCGGGGATTTATTGCAGGATCAGCCACTTGGTGTGCTTCTTCTTCTCGTTCTTCTACCTACTCTTCATATTCCGGCTGTCGGAGTGGTTCGGCTTTCCTCGGCCGCCGGGCCACGCGAATCTGGTCCAGATGATGCTGACCTTGAAGCTCGCCGGGCTCGCTTTCGAGGTGAATTCGGCGGCACACGCGCCCCAGGATGACTTGCAGGGCGCGAGCTCGGCTGCTCTCGCCAAAATCGGCCTTGTCGATGTCTTCCATTACGCCTTCAGCTATATCGGAGTTCTTACAGGTGCCTGCCGACAATATATTTATATCATATTATGTACCCATACTAACTTGCACTTTATCATCTACATTATCATTTCTTCATTTAACATCTTAACAATTACTTTCTTAACGTTTTCTTTTTGTTTTCTTTTTATTTTTGTTTTTGTTTATTTTTTTGACTTTACATCGCTCTTTCTCTCTTATTTTATTTCGCGATAATGACGACGAATTCTTATGGATAATAGATAAGAGGACAAGATCTCTTCAGAATGTACATATATAATATAATATATACTTACGTGTGAGAGATCGGCTTTTAATGCGAGTCCCACTGAACGAGTCGTGTGCGCACGTGAATATTATATGTAATATGAGTTTAGCCATATTTGTCTCCGTGTCACTGCGCAGAACATGCGCTGACTCCAAATAAGCTAATGTCAAAATCACCTCCTTCTCGTTATTTTATTTATTTTGTTTTTTACCATGACGATGACTTTTAATAACAACGATAGAAAAGAATGCGGGGAATAATTGTAGATTGGGGTGTCTATATACGTACATCCATACCTATACACTTGCATACCTTCTTTTTATCCCACCGGATCTTTAAATAAAAAAAAAAGATTTCGTCGCATGCAATATATAATGCATAATTGATATATAATACTTTATCAGTATAGGGAAATGATAAAAGAGGATAAAGGTTTGTTGAACATGAAGGATAAGGAGTGCAGGTGTTGCGGATATCTATATACCTATGTACGCGTATATCTCGATCTCGGGAGATCATTTAATTGTAATACATAGGTGCGAGCTCGCGAGTTCGCTTGCTCGATCGCTTGCTTATTGCTTCTCGTTTGCTATTATTCGTCGATTCCTGTGATATATTATATAGAGCAAGTAATTCGAATCCGCATATGGCACGTTGTCTCGCGACGCCGGGGTTAGGTGTGAAATTTATAAAAATTTAGGTAGGTAGGTTTTATATATTAAAATAAAATAATTAATTTTTTTCTTATACATTTAGGTAGGTTTTATATATTTTTATATATATATATAATTTAAAAATATCGAAATATTTTGCCGTAGGTCCGTATTATCGGTACAGGACGTATTGGGACTCGTTGCATCGGCCTTTTGCCACCAAGGTCGATCACTGGGCGCACACCAATCCCAAGCTCATACAGATCAGCTGCTTTACCGTATTATTTCTATTTTCCAACTACTTTTTCCCAGCAAAGGTGAGTACTGCTACTTGATTGATCATTCTAGCAATTCTCTCAACTTTTTTTTAAACTTACGCCTACTTACATCTCACTTGTCAATTTTCTTATCTCTTCATAGTTTTCCTTTTTTTTCAGTAGTTTTTTTTTTTTTTTTTTTTTTTTTTTTTTTTTTTTTTTTTTTTTTTTTTTTTTTTTTTTTTTTTTTTTTTTTTTTTTTTTTTTTTTTTTTTTTATAAATTATTTTTTGCAATATTATAAAAGATTAAACGCGCATACCTAGAGTATGACGCATTTGGTTTTCTCTCTGAGCTCCTGAATATTTAACCAAGAATTTCAATGGATGTTTTATAAATAATTTAGATGGTCTGTACATTGTAATTTTAAAATACGGATCAACTTGCTGAATGATTGACCCGATTTATTCAAGCAATTTTTTATATTATTTTAAAATAAATTAATTTAAATAAGAAGAAGAAGAAGAAAAATCAAGTTAATTTTCTATTGTTGAACAGTATGCGCTTACGGACGAGTTTTCCGAGCGTTCGCTACTGTATCGATTCTGGTACATCTACCCTACCTTCGTGACCTTTCGCATGCGGATGTACATCGGCATGGTGATGTCGGAATGCGTCTGCCAGATGGCTGGATTAGGCGCCTATCCAACCAACTGCGAACCAGTTTCCGGCCTTGGACCCAAGGACTACAAGAAAGCACTGACACTGTAACTTTTCTCATATAGACATTGATCAATTAATTCGTCAATATATAGATAGTGATAATATTAATAATGTTGTAATAATTGAATACACACACAAACACACAAACACACAAACACACACACACACACACACACACACACACACACACACACACACACAGATCGAGCGAACCGGAATCGATAAAGCCGGAGGAGCTGGACTTTGAGACAGTGCACAACATGAACGTATGGGCGGTGGAAAAGTGTTTCCTAGTCCGCGACGCCATGAAAAAGTGGAATACCTGCGTGCAGTACTGGATGGCCGTGTGCGTCTACAAGCGCTTCCCGCACCGAGGCCTACGCACCGCTGCGACTCTCACCCTCTCCGCCCTTTGGCACGGCTACGCGCCTGGCTACTACATTTGCATCTGCCAGATCACCCTCTTCCTTCCCATGGAGGACATCTGGGCCAAATTTTATAAGAGCAGCCCCGATCCCAGTCCGGTAATTCCCATCTTGCCATTTTTAATCAGAGAAACGAGAGCTCGAGCGAGACTTGCAGCTATCCATCAATCTATCTATCTATCTATCCATCTATCTATCTATCTACCTATCTATCTATCTATCTATCTATCGGTTGATTGGTACCGGGCACCTATGATTTTTTATCGTCGATACGCTCTACTCCTTCTTCTTCTTCTTCTTATTTCAGGTAAAGACGGCGCTGCTTTGTCTGCTCTGGTTTATGCGGCTCACCTGCATGTCCTACCTTGGCCTGTCGTTCCAGCTTCTCGAGCTCGACGAGACGCTCACCTTCTACAAGCGCGTCTACTTTGCCGGGCACTTCCTTGTGCTCGCGCTTTATGTGATAGGACGTTTAGTCCGGCCTTATGTACCAGCCACCGACGTACCTGCAGGGGCTGCTGCGCCAACCGTTGCACTCGTCGACGGCAAGAAGCACAGCTAGAGTTTCAAACAACCCCTCACCTGTACACGTTTATACAATTACACACTTGCACACATAAAGAAAAGAAGAAAAAAAACCGACGACGACACCTGTGCCCACGCATACACCCGCTATGTATGTGTACGTTCGTATGTACAGGAATGCCGCACTATTATGTATAACCACGTCCTCCTTTTTATCTTCCAAAAGAAGCTCGTCAGGTTTATTTTTTTTTTAATATCTAAAGACCTCTTGCTTCTTTTTTAAATTTTTTATTTTTAGTCATGCTCCTTCCTTGAAATGTTGAGGTAACAGAGTGGGAGCAGTGCTCCTCATTGTATACCAATGTTCACCAGCACTCCGAGATAGGCGTGTTACAAAAATCATTGTATAACGAGTCAATTTTTTTAACATAGATTTTAGAGAGTTACTAGCGGCGAGCAGGTCGCTTTTTACCTCCTTTTAAGTGTTTAACGTGATACTTAAGTTTGTAAGTCTTTTTTTGAAGGCCACATTCATCATGCGTAGATGAGCAATACCTACTGGTTTTTTTTATGTTGAGAAGTAAATCTTACTTTTAATACCATGTCATATTTTTAAGCAAATCGCTTTTAAAAGATATCGACGCATCTATTTAATGAGAACACAATCGATTTTTAAAGTCAGTTTCTTAACACAGAGATTATATGAAATTATATGATATTTTTAAATACTTCCATTCTGGGACTTGGATTGTCTTACAAAACAACAATTACATTCACATTTTAGAATTCCATTTTTACGCGCTCACAGTAAACGCTACTTCCCTTTTCCTCTTACCTGATGACTTTGTAAATATATATTATGTGCATACAATGAAAGACAACATTTAAACAAGGATTATATTGCACGTTTTTCCAACAAGGAAGCAATTAAAAACGTTTGAACACGCGTTGTTTGGCTTGAATTTTGTGGATATAAGGCTAAAAAATATAATTATTATATATAAAAATATTTAAATATTTTGTTTGCAAGAGCAATCACTTTTTCACCACAAAATGATAAATAAATTAAACTGTTGTCTACAAAAATAAAGAATGTCAACTCTTGTGAGCAAAATTATAATTGAAAATTACTGTTATATATTTACAATAATTAAATAGCAAAAAAACTAGCTTAAGCAGATTTAATACAGATAAATTATGAAAAGAAAAATATTTTTTTATAACTACAAGTTATAAAGAAATTATAACAAATAGATAAAATATTTCTTGCTGAAAATTGTCTTATCTCAATCAATATACGTATACATTTATCAATCTTCAAATGTAAGAGTATAATATCAATAAGGGAAAGTAAAAAATTGATTTGAAGCCGATGATTTAAAAAATAATTTTACATGCCAATGAACTTAATGTTAAGACTGTTTTTCATAGATTTGTGGAATATTTCTTTACATTTTTATCATAATTTTACAGCCATAACTTTTACTGAATTTATATTTAAATTTACTTGTTCAATTATTCCCATACAATTTTAACATTTAAAAACTTCATATTATTATGTTTAAACCTGAATATAATATGTACAAAACGACAAAAGAAGTACCTACCAAAGAACAAAGCGAAATGAAAAAGGAATAAATGTTAAAAATCCAAGCCAATCAACCAGACGCAAAAATGTTCGAAGCAAGCCGTTACCAATGAATTCTTCGTATCGAAGAAATAATCTAAGCTGCAAGATGTACATATAAATATAAGAGCGAGAGAGAACAAAAAAGCGAACGATCCAAAAATAGTAGAAGGTGGTAATCGCGATTCCAAGCCGTTACAACACGGTCTCAAGTGTGTCTCTTAAGAAGGCCTAGATCACCAGGATATTCACGCCCGAGGCGAAGCCGAGCCAGGCGGGAACCTGGTGATCTGAGCCTTCTTAACTTGTTCCCGTGGTGCATATACTATTTTTCATCATCTCCCGATCAGGAAGTGCGGTTGAAATTCGCACAGCTGATCGGGAGTGATGAAAATAATAATCCCCATGTGGAACATAAAACACGTACACGATACACCAAAACTTGCTGCTCCTCACTTCATTCATATGCTGCTACTATAAAGCAGCTGCTGTGCGAATCTCTCTTCTTCGTCCGTAGATCCATGTAATATAGGTCGTTCGAGGAAGAGGATGCAGAGGTAGTTTTTTAGTGCCATTTCACCAAGGTTGCCGTGGTCTCACTTAGCTTGTAAAACTAAATTACTAAACTAAAATTTAGCGTTGGGCGTGTATAATAGACTTGTAAATGGTAACACAATATTTTTATTTTTTCTATGCTTTTTTGCCTTTAATAATTTATTTCTTTTTTTTTTTTTTTATAGATAAAACAACAGAAAAATTAATCTTTTTATAATTATAAGGAGATTGCATATTTTGCGTATAGACAATAGACATGTATGTAGTCATAAGCTATTATAGAATTATAGAGAGCTGAAAGCCAATTCCACGCAATATATTCCACTGGACAGAAGAATCAATGTTGATAAGGAGCGGTTGAGGAGAGGTGTATCATCATGAGTTTTGCTAGCCGTTTGCACCGTCCTCACCGAGACCATTACATTATATAATTTTTTTTTCATAATAATAATAATAGCACATTTATTTATGCGCACACATACTTACGCCTCCGCTTTTGCGCGACTGCCTGCAATAATTGGGGTCGGAACATCACACAAGCAAGTGCGCGCGCGCGTGTGTGTGTGCGTGTCTTATCCCGATGTTATAATTAAGTATAGTAGCATGGCGATCCAATCTGTCTCAGACCCTCTCGGTTTTTTGGAGCCTTAGAGGATAAAAAAAGACACGCTCACACACACAGTCAACCTCGATTTCTATATTATCTAGTAAAAACAGAGTACAAAAAATTCTGCTGCACATCGTGGTGATGGTGGTGGTGGTGTTAATATTTATCCATTTTTCTTTATCTCGGGCATAAGTAAAAAAAAAACAGAGGACGAGCATATTGGTGATGGGATAGTAAAAAAGCGTAAAAGAATTATGAAAAATTATTGTGTTGTACCGATCAAATGATCTCGCTCTGCGCATTATAGAAACGAAGCTAAATAAAAAATTGGTCTAAAAATTAGAGATAAACTTGTACGCCGATATTCGATATGCTAATTAAGACTATACGCGTCAAATTCAAAAAGCATTGGATAATCTCAACTGGTTGTCAAGTTGTCGAGGGTAATTAGTATATTGTACTAATCAGGGATGTTGTGAAAAAAAATGTAAAATAAAGATATGTTAAAGCTTATTAATTCAAATTTTGACTATTGATTATTTTTTCTTTTTTTTTTCTTAATGTGACACATTGTTTATTACATGCAGCGAGGATGAAAAGCTTGATGTATTTAATTAAGTAAATGAGACGATTTTGTAATAAAAAGAGTATTCCACATATACGTACCACGTGTTTCTGAAAAAAAGTTTGCTGATGGAATATAGTTTTTTATTATTTTTAATATTGAATTGAAAAATTTAGTTGTTAAATTAAATATAAAAAATTTATTTTAATTTGAAATAATTGAATAAACTTTATTTTGCAATTATAAAAATTGTATATACTGTTTTATGAACATGAATAATTTATAAAAAAAAAAAAAACTTCCAATGATACCAATAAATTAAAGATTAAGTAATTACTTTGTCCAGTATGATCGATTTAATAATTTATATATGTAAACAGTAAATAACTTTGCGTAATAATAAATTATCTTGCAAAAGAATAAAACAAAAAAAAAAAATGCGATTTTGAGCATCCAAAAAAATTAATAATAAAATTTATTAGTAAAAAAAAATAAATAAAAATGAAATAAAATAAAATGTGGAAATAAAAAAACCAGAAAATTTTAAATAAAAAACTGGACCAGCAGTAGCATACGCCATGCAAACCGATCATTAAGCCCGCTCGTTCAAATTTTATTTTTAATTGAGAGAAGAAGAAGAAGAAGAAAAATACGTGCCAGAGACAGAGAGCTGCTCGTCCGAGAGGCCGGTAGACAGCTAGGACGACAGCGCACACATCAGCAGCACCAGAGCGCTCCGACGGCTCTCAAGGCCCCTCTTTTTCTCTCTTTCTCACTTTCTTTTTTCTCTCGTTTATCCCGATCAGCTACCGGATACTGATCCCTGCACCAGCTGTACTGGCTCCGACAGCAGTACTGCATATGCTCGCTTGTGCTCCGAGTACATTAGGGCCGCTCGCAAAAGCCCTCTTTGCCTGCCGTGAGACGGGACAGCAGCCCTGGTGTTAAACAGAACTGGACTGCACACGCGGCTGCTCCGGGACTCCAGAGCCTTTGGGAACTCCAAAAGAGAGTTTGCTTTTTTGTTTTTACCTGACACGTTACAGCTACTGCAGCACGTTCAACGGCTCCGAGGCAACATACGGAGAGAGCCTCAAGTAGCCGAAAGAGAGAGAGAGATATATTCTCGTAGAATTGCACTCCGGAACGCAAACGACGGCCCCAGCGACACATTGGTCTGTTAACTCGCTCTCTTTATCTCTCACATGTAAAGTCAGTCTCTCTCTCTCTCTCTCTCTCTTCCTCGTTTTTTTGTTCTCCCTCTCTCGCGTTCTCGTTTTCTCAAAGGCTCTCTCTCTCTCTCTCTCTCTCTCCCTCTTTCTCGTTCTCTGCTATGCACCGCAACTCTCGTATTTCTCGCTCTAGCCCCCGGGCTAAACTGGCATATATCTGTTCTCTCGTCTCGCTCTTTGAAAACGGCAACTCCGCCACACCGCAACTCCCGCCTCGCACCACCTCATTGCTCCCCCGAACATCATCATCATCGTCAGGGTGGCCTGACTCTGCCGCCTGCCTGCCTGCCTCTCGTCATTATCACTTTTCACGTTCTCTCGCCTCGCGCCCGCAACTCTCCGCCATTACAACAGCCGCGCCTGTGGCACCATAGAAATACAGAACTTTAGTTATCTGAATCAAATTTACGGGCTTTTAGATGTAATGTTTTTATTTTTTTGTTTTTTCTTTACATGCCCGTGTAATTTAGATTTGTTATTAAATGACGGATTGTTAGGTGCGGGTATGCGGAATTTTGGGAGCGGGAGGAGGTGCGTGTGCTGCTGCATTAGACAACGTTGCCAAAAACTTCCGGATTTAAAGAATTTTTAATTTAAAAATCGTAATTAAAAAAGGAATAATAAATAAACAACTATGCAACGTTGTCTTAAACAGTAACTGATACATATGTATGTGATAAATATTGTGTCAGGATTTATCTCAATGCATTAGACATGCATTACAATTTAATAATTATTTAAATGAGCATTTTAAAAGACAGAGTTAGTAATCATAAAGTCAAATTTATGTTGAAACAAACTTATTCAATCTTTTTATTGTCTTAAAAAATTTTTATTTATGAATCAAATTTTTTACACATTTTTTTTTTTGACCTGTCCGACTCTGTCCTTCAAATACTTTTATCTGATCAAGTTTTAATAAATTATTCTTTAGAATTTTTTACAAAAATACAACCATTGAAGTGAAAACACAACTTACTTTACTCAATTATTAAAGAAATTTTAATTTTAATAAATTTAAAAAATATCTATTCATTTTCTTGTACCTCATTATACTTTATTACAAATGAATGCCAAACTTACATAAATAAGTCTGTTAATATATGTTTGTGTTACTGGTTTTTAAGGTTACAAAAGTTTGCATAACTTACACCTAAGAACGCTAAATTTACGGACAAACGGATTTTTTGATTATATAATAAATTTATAGAATTTAGTACACAAGAAAAACTTGCTAATCAGCAAAATTAAATTTCTGAAATTTTGCATACAATCAATGTAATTGTTTCATTGAACAACTATAAAACAAAACTTTACTGTATCAACATCTAATTTCTCTTAATCTTCCAGTGCAAAATCAATAATTGAATCAACACGGTACATTATTTGTATTGTACTAACAGTAAGAATAGTAAGCTACATATATTAAGAAAGATTGTATGAAAATAAAAATCTTGATGCAGCAAAATTATTAAAAAAATCAAATTTACTGAAGAATCATTAAATGATTAAGTAACACGACTTTAAAAAATGAAGAATTTTGTATAATTTTTCAAATGGAAGTGACAATTTACTTAAATTTTACAGATACTAAGAGTGAAAGACATAAAACGTCTAAGACTCTGCACAATTCTATACTAAGCATTGATATTAATAACACTTCACATTTATTAAAGAAATTATTAAGAACGCGTTCATTGAAAAGCAACTTTTCTTTTATTATAGAATTATTTGTTTGAAAAAAATGTAAAAATAAATAAAAAGACTTAAAGTGTGGTAGCGTTCCTTAAGTAACGTCGTGAAAGATATAACGAAACTAATATTGGAACAAGACATTGAGTGACATGATAGAAATAGAATACCTTTTTTTATAATTCATTTTGGTATACTCGGCCCTTGAGATGGTCATATTAGCGCCAGTCGAGTAATGAAACTGCCAATATTGATAACACTTTAGCTTCGGCTTCAATCCCTGGAAATGAAAGGACGTTATTTTAACATTACATAAAAGCTATAAACGATCAATTACATTGAATGTAAAACCATACAGTTTGCTCACCTCGACTTAGAGCGCGCGTCTCTTTGTCTGTCGGCAGACTTGCTGCGGGTACGTGATCGTCCACGTGAACTCTTACTATCGCTTCGCGAGGCTGAGCGGCTACGGCTGTAGCTACGCTTACGGTCTCTGTCGCGGCTGCGAGAGCGTGAGCGCGAGCGTGATCTGGTCCTTGAACGCCTACGGTCACGGCTGCGACTGCGGAAACGAGAACGAGAGTAACTTTGTTTGATTATTAAAATTTATGAAAATAAAAAATATTACATCACTTATTTGCGTTATAAACAATAATTCTTAACAGTTAAATAGGTGAAAATTGTAGTAAAAATACAATTCTTCTGTATTACAACACTTGCTACAATTAGCAACAAGTATATATCAATTACATTAATGAATGTAGATCATGTGTAATTTGAGGCACAGCCACTCAATTACTGTCAACTTGCAACACATTAATGTAATAAAAAAATTAGCTTTAAAAAAATAATAAAAAATGCATGTTACAATAAATTAAGCAGCTTTATAATTAATATTGCATAACGTTGATCTTCACCTTCTATAGCGTCTGCTTCCACGGCTACGGTGAGGTGAAGTAGGTCTACCATAGCGTGCCATTTGTACACGTAATTCCCTACCATCCAACAAACGACCATCCATAGCATCTAGCGCATCCTCTGCATCACGCTTATCATAAAATCTGTAACAATTAGCACATATATTAAATTAATTTGCAACATCATTAGTGCATAATTACAAAAATGTAGAATAAAATTTTAAAAGCAGATTATAAAAACAAAACAAAGACCCATAAAAAATCAATCTTGCAATTATTTAGTTCTTAAAAAAATAAACTCGATTGAAATTAAATACCACATCAACCTGTACAGTAATCTGAGAAATTTTACGCTTCAACAGTGCAAGCAATGTGAAAAAGAAAACAGATAAATGTTGACACAGCATTTAAGAAGCACCAGTAAAGATAAAAAGACGAACTAGATTAAATAGAAACAAGAGAGATTCTTCATACATACCTGACGAAGGCAAAGCCTCGACTTTCCCTGGTGAATCGGTCCCTGGGAATATAGATATCGCCGACCTCACCGCATCTCTCAAAAACACGTCTCAGATCCTCGGGCGTCGTTCTGTAGGTCAGATTGTCGACCTTGAGGGATACCATCCCGTCAATACGGGGCGGTGGTCTTCCGTAACTCATCTTTTACCGCAGCTTCTCCTACCAGCTGTTAAAAAAAAGCTACAAGAAAAAATTCAACACTTTTAGGTACCTATAAGTACACCAAACAACAGCACTCGAAACGAAAGTACTTTGGTTCTACTCTGACTCCGAAGCTTGTGGGATAGGTAAGAAATCACACGGCAGGTTGGGGCATAGGCCGAGCATCGCTCAGAGTATACGCGCAGGAATAACACGCTGGCGCGGGAACAGTCCGTTGCCAATAAGCAGAGTCCAAGTAGGTAATAGTCGAGTCGTGAACAATCGCCAAGAGCTCCAAAATCTTTTTACCTTCGTAGAGCTCGAACCCGAGCTCCTCGCGCAGCCTTGAATTCACGCGTAAGCGAGAACGACTCTATAGATTCTCAAAACTGATACAAACTCGAAGATAGACATTAATTAAATGCGCACTATGCGTGTGTATCAATGTATATATATATATATATATATATATATGTTACTCACCTTATTACCTTGAGCTGAAGCTGAGAAAGAGAGAGAGAGAGAGAGAGAAAGGCGGGAGGGTATACAAGACTCTTTCGAGATATTGTTCAACTGACTCTTGCCTACTGAAGAATGACGTAAATAGAATGAACGGGATGTGAAAACGACGCTTATTCTTCAACCAAACTCTATTATGAATCGCCACTGCGACGCTATACGTCGTCGTCGTCGTCGTCCTCTACTCTCGATTACCAAGGGAAGAACAAGATGGCCGATACTGAAATGGCCGCAGCACTGCGCAGGCCTTAGCCGTTGAAAGTCGAAAGAGCTGACGCGCGTGAATTCGATGGCTTTACGCTGCAGGCGTCGATAGTGTGTATAGGTTAGGTGGTAAGTGGGGGGGACATTGGAAATAAGTGTGGCGCGAATATTCGAACTATTAGAGGATTTATAATTGGATAGCATTTTAGAAAACTCGGGACAATAAATAAAGCATTATTGGCCTTTGTAACATTTCTTTATTAAAAAAAAAGGTAATCCTTGCAGATGTTTGTGTTCATGCACATTCATTCATTCATAACGTTTTTTTTTTCATTTTCAAAGCAGTGCATACAAAGACATACATATACGTTCACAATTTGTGACAATATTTGCCTCTCTCGGTCGTTATACAATATATCGCGCAATTATTTCTCCCCAACGGATTTCGCTTACAACGTAATATCAAATAAACACAGCGTTTTAAAGAAAAAATATAATGAGAATAAAACACATCGATTGTTGAGTTTGACAATAAAATAATAATACAACTCACATAATGGTGCGATTGACATTTGACTCGAAATCTTTTCTCACTTTTATATATCTAAATATAAAAATATGTGAAAACGAAACAAAAAATGAAGATATAAAATGAAACAAAGATGAGGCAAAAAAACTTGTGATTCACTTTTGATGTATGTACGAAAAAAAAATCGTGTGACTCTCGGTCTCGCACACGATTTTTATTATACATAAACGACATAATTAATAATTAATAATCATTCATAATAATAATAAAATAATAATAATAATAATAATAATAATAATAATAATAATAATAATAATAATAATAATAATAATAATAATAATAATAATAATAATAATAATAATATAATAAATGATATAATTATGTACGCGTACAGTACATAAACTAGAATAAAATCATCATAAATTAAGTAAATTTGCATTTCTTTTTCTTTTGCTTTTGTATTAATAAAATTCAATCTCAGGCTAGAAGAGGAAATGACGCCTCTTTTAGCTGCGCTCAAGTACAAAATATTTCAGTTAATACATTAATACGAGTAAATTATCGCGCGATTGTACATGATTATATAACAAATAATATTGAGTTAGATTGGCTTAAAAACTGGCGCGTGTTTGTAAAAAAAAGTGAAACAGCGTTTCTCACTTTTTAGCATCTTATTTTCGAGTATACCTCTGGAAAAATGAAACTGCAAATTTTTATTTTTCCAGAGGCAACCATCTGGCATGCGTGTGGGCGCGCGTGTGTGTGTCTGTGTGTTTGTGTGTGTGGTGTCATAACGCTATCAAGCTAGCTCGAAAGAAATAAATCGGTTAAAAGAAAAAAAAAATTATATTAATTTCAGAACTGACCTCTTTTTTCTTTTATTTTTATAAAAAATCTAATATTATCGTTAGTAAACGAGCTACGTCGTCTTTAACGCTTAATAACGTAAATAAGCCTTCCCGAGGATTTTCCTGATTTATGTAATATTTCCCTTTACTTTCCTTTCGTACACACACAAAAATTCGCGTGAATAAAGGCACTCATATATATATATATA
>JAPYZE010005105.1:0-12634 GCA_030522805.1 Leptomastidea abnormis | reverse complement strand
GGCAATCGGGTCTGAAATTTTGCACACAGGTACATTATAACGTCATCATTCACTTGTAAAAGTTTCAGTTCAAAAAACGGTAATTGAAAAATCTACGGAACCTCCTTAAGACAACAATGTCACATATCACAAACGTATATTATTATAAATACAAACGTTATTACAAATCTTCCTCTTTCCTCTACATCCTTATTAATTACTATATCAAAACAAAAATCATCCGTTCTATAAAGCAACATACTGTACAAATATACACTCACACACACATACAGAGAAGTAAAGCTTTATTCTAGCGCAAATCCGCGATTTCGACAAATTCTAGGTCTCGGTCATGTATATATTATCTTCTCTCACTTACGACCTCTTTCTCTCACTCTTGCTCTCTTTTCTCCTCCTCCTCCTCCTCTTACTATACGTATATACCTACATACACGTCTCAGTTTCAAAACTGCGCAGCTTTGTTGAACCTTCCCCTACAGCAGCGATTCAGGGCCGCTCGATCGATCCTCTCTATCTATACATATACTATGTATATATAACCCCTTCTCGTTGCATACACATACATATATATTGTATGTAGATACACAGAGAGAGAGAGAGAGAGAGTAGAGAGAGAGAAAGAATTACCACGGTCGTATTTTCGCGCTCGCGCACTCTAATCTTTAGCACGAGAGACAGAAAGCCCTTATGTACGCATGCTTACCCTACGACGTATCATTTTCTCACTTATATATATTTGGCATGCTTTCACTATAGCACATGTGCTGCATCTCCTGCGCGCAAGCTTGAAAACAGTATTATTGCGACGACGTTAGCTTGTGTCTTTATAAAATACATTTTTGCGACGTAGATGTATTTTTCGGTGTTTATTATACGTTTAATCTTTGCGAATTATGAGATTTAATTGGGACACATTTGTATGCGGTAGGGTAAGATTTTGATAATGATGATATTTAGGATATAGTTTATGTTATGGTGATTAAATTAGTCTTGTTTTTTGTTTGCGAATGAATGCAAGCTTGTTGTTATTTATATACGTATGTTGTACGCTGCGAGCTTTCAAGCTTGCGGCTTTTTTTTTTATTTTTATAAGCTTATGCAAAAATATTTTTTTTTCTAGTTTAGAAAGTATATAGACTTTTATTTATATAATATAGTTTTCTATTTTGTATTTCTTTTTTTTTTTTTAAATACATTAAATTAAAATTTTCCTTAATATGTAATTAATCTATTTTTAAATTTAATATGTAACTGTCAGGGGGAAAAAAAAGATGATTTTAATTTAAGACGTGTTTTCAAAATCGATAATGAATAACCATTACCAAGAAGCTGATTACGTTACAGGTTAGATCTTGGGTTGGATAAAAGTTAATAAATAATAATAATAATTTTTGTTAAAAAGAAACCTTATTATACTAATGACATTGATTCAAGTTATTGATTATTTAATTATATGTTACTCGTTTAATTCATCAGAATGAAATTCTAAAAAATACAAAAAAATTTTGATAGAATTAAGTTAAGTTACAATTTAAACACATTTTTGTTGTTGCAAAATTTGCCTCATCAAATAATCTTCTTTTGTATGTAATATACACATATACACAACACGTTCTCCACCTGTGGCACGTGACTCAGCGTTCGTCCAAAATAAGCAGCTCGTCGTTTTATAAATTTTGTTTACCAAGAACGGTCAAACGATCGATGTGAGGAGAAGGAGTAAGAAAGAGAAGAGTTCTTTGCCATTGACATATTGTGTTACTGACGTGGGTTTTACTCCTCTTCCCCCCCCCCCCCTCCTCACACTTTAACTTTCCACTAAACTCCTTTTTTTTATCATTTATAATGTGGTCAGTGATGATTTTTCTTCTTCCGGTTCCTATCATTCCCCTACTATTCTTATTTCTCCTCCTCCTCCTTTTACGTTTCTTCAAAAATACGTTTTTTTCTTTCCGGTAAAGTTACTCTTCTGGATAATTTGAAAAGAATCAACTTTGATAATGTAAAGAGGGGATTTTTTTCCTTAAGGTTTTTCCCACTATTTTTCTATATTTATACAAAGTAGAAGAGGAAAAGGAAAAATGATTAGTCACTAAGGGGGAGTATTTAGGCGAAGGAGGAAAAGGAATAATGGTAATATATTGCATGTTTCTGTGTTTAATTATGCAAGAGGATTGTTAATGCTTAATACCTAGCTATTTATTTGTCAAGGGGAAGGAAAGTTAATAGTTAGAAAAAGTTTCTGCACCTAAATTTAAATTTAGGAAAAGATTCTAATTTAGTATATTCTTTATTTGAATTTTGTTTGATAGGTTTATAAATTAATAAAATGAAAATTAATGATTTTTATTTTATTTTTTTTTAGTTTTTAATTTAAAAAATCTGATATAAATAAAGCAATAAATGACCATAATCCAATAGCTTTATACTTAACTGACCCTATAAACAAGCCGCAAACCCATTAAAGATCATCACTTCTCTTTTTCCTCTTTCATTCTTCTCCAACACACACAAACACACACACACACACACACATTCGTTTGCGCACGTGTCTCTTTAATTCACGCCTCAACTCCAAAAACTCGTCAGGTAAACAAGTCGCAACAGCAGCAGCAAGCCTAAATTGATTGTGGCACGAAAAAAAAAGAAAGAAAGAGAGAATCTAGTTTTCTACCAACTCATTCTCTCCAAAACAACTTTAGCTTATACGACTCACACACTTTAACGATCTAACACACACACACACACACACACACACACACACACACACACACACACACACACACACACACACACACACACACACACACACACACACGCACGCACACACATACACATACACACAAGTAGCATCAACTAAAATAATGTTTTTCTTTCTATCTCTCTTACACTCCAAAAAAAAATCTAAAGTCCATCTGAGATCCACGCACTATCTATTTTTCATTCGGTGGCCAAAAGGGTCCGCGCTCTTTTCCGTGGCCTTGAGGCTACAATCTTTATCTTTCTCTTTCTCTTTTTTTTTCTCTATATAACACACACGCGGGTGAAAGCGAGCTTCCTCCTGGCGCGCGCCCGGGCCAGAGAACGTCCCCCCCCCCCCCCTTCCCCCCCCCCCCCCTTCCCTCCAACCTCCCACACGATTTTTCTCTCTCCCCGTCTCTGTCTTTCTCTCTTTTTCTGTGTTTTGCTGCGCTGCCCATCTGAAAAATGGAGTTTCTTGAGAGGGGGAGAGAGAGAGTCACAAGAATGAAGAGACGCAAAAGCTCAAGAGTAGTAGGAAGGGTGAGGGAGGAGGTGAAGGGTGAGAGAGACTCTGTAGTGGGTGGAGGGATTTGCTTCTTCCTCCTTCTTGTATATAGTAAACGTGCGCGTTTGCTCACTCGCTCGCTCGCGTTAGATGGATCGTTTTTATCGGACGAATCTCTCTTTCTCTCTCTCTCTCTTGATGCCATTGACCTTTTCTCTCGACGGCATTTCGTCGTTGCTGCTTATTTGAAAAATCACAAATTCATAGATACAGTAAAAGCATTTTTTTTTTTTTCATTTGAATCATCTCTTTTTTCTCGATTTTTTTATTTTTTCCAATATTTTGTTTGTATGTTTGTGACTGAATTGTATGACCTTCTGTCTTTTCATTAACAAGGTATGTTAATGAGTGTTTTCTTGTTTTTTTTTTTTTTTTTTTTATCGATGACGAATTTGAATTTTTATGGATTTCATGGAATATGCTCTACTTCTAATGTTATTAGTTAGTTTTTTAGTGTTCAAGAATTATTATTGTAAAATTTTAAGTTTTAGAATTATTGATCCAAAATAATAAAAATGTCCTTTATTGACCTAAACATTTAGCATTCCAAAAAATATCAATTAGATTAAAATATCGTAAACAAATAATTGAAATAATCCGTCAAATCCTACGTATAAAAAAGGAAACTAAAAGCAATAAGAAACATAAACAAATCATCAAAGATCGATTGAGGTTTTTTCCTCCTTCTCGTCCCTAAAAAACAAAAAAACAAAAAAAAAAAAAAAAAAAACATCAAAAATCCCAGATGAGTCGTAAGTTCGCAAAAGCTGCACTGCCAATAAAACCTTAATAAAAGGTACACGATAAAGGCGGGTTATATATGTATAAGAATAGGCGCGGTCCCGCGACGCTTTTATATACTACGCAGCAAACAAATGACGTCAATTAAAAGATTTCGACGTAGTAGTAGTTCTTTTTCTATTTACCGTCAATCAGTAACTGGCGCACACGTGAAAGGCTTATTCTCTATACGTTGTTGAAGTTGTTCCTTTTTTTTTTTATTCTTTATCTTTTACTCTTCCTCGATACTTGACCCGGGGATTCCCCGGAGTATATGTAGGCATCAAGAGAGCCATCGCCATCAGACGATCTCATTTCCGCACTCACAAAAATAACAAAGTCGATGCGCAATAACATCTTCGATTTTTCATTCTTTTTACACTGCAGTATTCTGTTAGCTTTTGACGCAGCTTAAAAACAATAAAAAAAATAAATAAAATTCCTTATCACTCTCTTGTGATTTTCATAATTGTCCATAATCACTCTTGTTTCTTTCCTGAAGAGAAAAATTTATTCTTAAACTACATAGCTTGAACAAATTGTACGCGATCAAAGAAGCGAAAAACATAAAATCAACCGTAAAATAAATACAAAAAATGAACAAAACAAAAATTCCATCTTTTCTCTCACACATGCACACATATACATGGTCCCCCCTTTATACTCATATTCGCAAATACAAGCTCGTAGGTCGCGGGGCGCTTTAAAAAATAAAAAAAAAAAAAAATAAAAAGCGAGGCAATCATCATTAAAAACTAAAATAAGCTAGTAGCTGTATCCACTTGGTAGAAAGAAAAGAAGTTCTCCTTGGACAGAGAATATATACAGTACGACGATGACGACAAAAATCCAGGAGGAGTAGTAGGGGATGGACAGAAGCAGCAAGTACGCGAAGTTTTTTCTCTTTCTCAGTTTCGTTAGCTATAAGAGAACTTTACAGCGACTGATCTTTTGCCTCTTACTGGTATAGCAGTAGGAGGGAAAAGAAGAGTAGGAGGAGTAAGGGGTCTCATATATGTTTATAAACGCGTATGTATATATGTGTGTATACGCGGGCCGCAGTCCGGATCACGCGCGCATTCCGGTATATTCGTCTTTATAGTCACTGACCTCGCACGAGTTCACTGCCTCTCCTCGACAAGACGACGAGGATATAATATTTTCTTTTTCTGTGTTGGATCTCTTTTTGTGTGTATATATGTGCGTGTATATGTGTATCCTCCTGTTTTCAATACGGCGATATTTAGGCTGTCTTGAAATTGACTCGCGAAATTTTGTGGTACCGATAATCGTTTCTCTTGAGAATAAAGCTCGTGTCAAGTTCTGATGAGAATTAAAGATCATTCGTTAATTGACCTTGCACTATTTCGTTTGTTGTTGCTTTTTTTTTTGTTTCCTAATTGGAGTTTGTTAGTAGCTGGACGGCGTTAGAGGTATAATTGTGGTATAGTAGTTATAAAACAAAACTCAACTAATCAAAAAATGAGCGGTATAAATGAGCGGTATATATACAGAAGAAAATATGATGGATGTGAGAGAAGGAATGAGTATGGAAAGTTACGTGTGAGGAAGAAATGCTAGGTGTTAATTATCATGTTTATATGTTATGGTGGTGGTGTATGGAAGTTTTCGTGCATTTCGTGAATTTAATGAGCGACAAATAGGCTTATAAAAAAAAATATCAAAGTGTTTTTGCTCTGGGGTACGTTGATTATAGAGGCTATTGCAGTTATGAGCGTGTGTACTATACTGGAGTTTATTATACATTTGGAATGTAATATGTTATCAAAATATGTCGAGGTGTTTTGTGTTGAATTGATTTTTTTTTTTTTTTTGGCTATTATTTCTGGTATTTTTGGAGTATTTTTCGTGTATGATATTATTTCGTGTTTCTAAATTAGAATAAGATAGTATAATTATATGCTGGTATAATAAATGGCAATAATCGTATTCATAGAATTATTTTTATTTCTTGCAATATTGTTGAATTATTGAAGAAAAAAAAATTAAAAATGTTAAATAATTCTTTTATTTAATATAAAAGGGATTTTAAAAAATTAATTATTTCAAAACTGATAAATAACTAGACCACTTAAAAAAAATTTTTCTTACAAAATTATTGTTCAAAAAAAAAAAAAATGACAAAAAAAAACATCAATAAAGTAGCTTTGCTTGTCACAGATAAACACATTAAAAAGATACATCGGAATTTATTGATTTCTGTATTAACTTTAAACGCATGAACTCTCCATTGAAATTCCACATATATACTCTTTTTTTTCTCTATCGCTCAATGAATGAAGATAATTTACTCTTTATCACACGTCAATAAAAATAGAAAACACCTGAGCAAGAGAATTTTATACAGACCTAAAAAAAAAAAAAAATAAAAAAATTTTGTTTGCTTGAGAAACTCTGTATTGATAATTGCCTACTAGTAAGCCTCGAGTCAACGTACGTGAATATAGGTATACAGATAAAATTACTGAAGTAAAGAGAGGAGAGAAAAAAAAATGAGGCAATCGTGTGCGGCTACGTGTATATAAATACGTGTGAGCGAGTATTTGAGTGAGTATATATACGTATATATGCGTGAGAGGGAGATTAGAGAGGCAAACACATTCCGGGACAAACATCCTCTCTTATAAGTAAGGAACGCCCAAATTCCTTCGAATTGTGAAACGCGTAATGCCCAACTTTTTAACTATAAGTAGATTTAAAAAAATTTTTTTTTTTGTCACTTGACTTCCTTATTTCAACGTTTAAATACCTGTATCGTACTTTGGTACAGTCAAGATAAAAAGAAAAAAAGGATAAAATTAAAAATTACCTTCTTAGTTTAGATCTTTACTTTCCTTCTTTTTTTTTTTTTTAATTTAACGATTGTCATTAAAAAGAATGAGTATATCTTTTTTTTCTTCCAAGATTAATATCTATACAAGACTGGAATCTTCGTATATGTCGTAATTCTTATATACACCGATTGGCTTTATTTTATACACATACATTCCATCTAATAGCTACTCTATTGAGTTTAAGATAATTCAATTTCAAATGGAATTCCAACATTCACACATTTAATATTTTATTTTTTTTCAACACTTTTCTAAACGATTAACAAATTAGTTATTTTACAAAGTTATTAACTTGTTTTCATTATTTATTACTCCAAACAAATTAAATTAACCGCAGCTAAAAATATCAACAACAACAAAAAAAAATTTATAAATTGATACAAGATATATTTTGTAAATTTATTTAGACGTACTTAAACGTGCAAGATATATCTATATTTTACTCGTGTACTTATCATCCTTTATTATTATTATTATTTTCTTTTTCTCTCTTTCCTCGCCATCACACATCTATATACACGCACATTGTTGGAAAAACAATTGTGCAATAGCGGTGCACTTGCACGCGCTTACAGCTCGATTCGTTATTCAGTCGGCGTAAACATATTCGGAGGCCATGTTATAATGTATATTTAAGTACAGACATAAATATACCTATATACGTACAAAAACAGTCATATGAATCGAAAATTTGTACTTGGGAAAGAAAAAAGTCTCGCTTGTTTTACATATTATTCCGAAAAGCTTTTCTTTTCTCTCTTCATAAATAAATACTTACCTCCTCCCCTTCTTCCTTTAACTGCTCCTTTTTCTCAAGTTGCAAATCAAAAATTTGGCTTGTTTTGATAATAAAAGAAAAATGCCTTACCCCAGACATAAAGAGACTATATATATATATATGTATATATATATATATATATATATATATTTCTCAGTTTTCGCTCATTTGAAAAATGGAAGGACAAGCGCAGATGATATATACTCTCAGTCCATCTCATCCTTTTACAAAAACGACCTTGCTCTTAATCTTTCTCTTTTTTCTCTTTCTCTTTCTCTTCTATGCATACCATTCAAGAATCTATTCGTAAAATGCATCTCTGAACTCTGAAGTTCGTATAACGGCGAAGTTTCGTAGAACGAAGACGCGACGGGGGGAAAGGTAAGGTAGGATGGGATGGGAGGAAGGACGAAGAACGGAGTTCACGATGGAAATACCTTTTGCATGCCTCCACAACTTCAAATTGCGAGGGCGAACGAGCGAGCGAGAGCTTTCTTGTGTATATAGGTATATACCTACCTACTTGCATTATATTGTAAAACGAGGAAGTGGATGAGAGAAAAGATTTTTTTCATCAAGATTTAGCGATGGTAGAATGAATCGCTTTTTTATTATTTACCGAGAGTATATTGATGTATTTGAGTTAACTCGAGCATATATTAAAAAAAGGGGAAAAAAAATGTTTATTTGTAATAATACGTATATGTTTTGTTGTGGTAATAATGAAGATATGCTTTTTACTTTGCGTATCTATTAACCTTTAACTGTCTTCTTTTTTTTTTTTTTTTTAAATACAGTACCGTTTATTGTGAAGCTTTATTGCCACCAATTGAACACCATTAACTGAAAATAAACGCAGTCACCAAAATCGATTGTAATCCTAATTCTTTTTTTTTCTTCTTCTTCATTTTTTGTAGAAGGCTTACCTCAACAAAAAAAATAGTGTCTTTTAAACGATGGTCGTTTGGTTTTTTTTTTATTTTTCTGGTATTTGTTACCCTTTTTTTTTTTGGTTTAGAAAATCAACCACTTGGTTGTATTTTGTGTCTATTGGCTATGAGTCTATCAATGGGATTTTCCAGTCTTAACCCTATTGTCTTATGACGCGAGGAAAGGTTGGGTTAGACAGGTATAGTCAAAGTTTAAGGCATTAATGCACAAGGCGCTAGTCTTTGCTGCGTAAGGATTAGCTCTTTTACCTTGACCGTGTAATTTACAAGGTAATTTTGAAAGACACTTGTAAATTTCATTCTTTATTTTTCTATTTATTTATAGCACGTTATAATTACTTTTTTTTATTTTTCAAGATATCTTATAAGATATTTGATAACTTGCTTTGTTACATTTTTTAAATGTAATGTTAACTTTTTACTTGTATCCAACAAAAATTTAAATAGTTTACAAGATTGGACATTGATTGCATAAAATCAATATACACAAAAAAAAAAATAATATTTTACCAAACATCAATCAGTAACGTCTAACAACCCCAACTATCTCACTCAATAATTTTTAATTTCGCAACAACTAATCATCATGAAAATAAACTATGTATATACACGAAATATCAATTGCGCAAAAATTCTTCGTTATAGCTTCGTGACTCGCTCAAATAATAAATATTACTCTCAAAACTTCATGATAATTAATCGCTAAGTCACAGCAATAATTATCGAAAAAAATAAAAAAATATCGTCACATACACGTCCTTACTGGTACTTTTACAATTAAAGCAAATGCATACCAACATACTTACATGGTCACATATACACCTGAGATAAAAAAGAGAGACAAGCAAGTAGTTCATACATCGACATATTATACCTATATAAACTTAGTATCGAGTCGATATTACATGTACACGATACTTAACGTCAAAAGAGAAGGAGGGGCGTCAACCGGATTACTTCCAACATAGAGTATATAGTAAGTGATGCTGCAACGTCTCTCTCTCTCTCTCATCTCCCTCTTTTATCCGCTCGCGTATATATATCTCCATGCACACATTTGATGTGTGTTTGCGCCAGAGTTGTTTTCATTGCAAAGCTGCTGCTGCTACTCTTTATGCAGTGGCAATGTCGGTTTATAATAGCGAATAACTTGCAAACTTGAACCTTGAATGATACTCTATATAGATATATGTAGCGTCTCTCTCTCTCTCTCTCTCTCTCTCTTATTAGGCGCAGACACCACAGTTCTCGCGCGCGTAAGCGCATCTTCGAAAATAACGATCACTTTTATGACGTCGTAAATCGCTTTATCCACACCGAGTAGAAGTACTAGTAGTAGCATCCCTCTGCAGTATGTGTGTGTGTGTGTATATATATATATATATATATATATATATATATATATATATATATATATATATGTATTTCTCATCTCTTTCTTACTTTACCCCTCTTTTGTGTCTCCATGTGTTGCTATAGGTGTAGATACATACAAAGTACAGAACCGCATATCTATACGATAGATAGGTGCATAATGAGAGAGAGAAAAAGGTGACCCTGCTTGCATTTGACTGAAAAGAGATGCGTGTGACAGTGTATTATTATGTGGTATATATTGAATAAAAATTAAGAGAACGGTCATGTTGGTTGAGAATAGTTGAGAGGGGCAAATATAAAATTGAATAGGATGTAAGAAAAAAACTGGATTTTGATGTCGTTTGTGTCTTGGTTGGCGTTTTTTTTTTATGTGTTCAACGAGATATGGATGATTGAGGGATGCTTGAGAAATTAAATTTTTTGTGCATGTATTTTTGTGGATTATTTTTATTTTTATTTGGATTTAGGGTAGGAATATTTTTTTTTTTTAAGTGTAACCATTACTTTTTTGTTATTTTATTTTTTACGAGAAAAGTTCTTGATCTTATTTTTAATTTTGTGCACAAAAGAATACTCAAAACTCGTCGAATAACAACAATTTCCCATTATTTTAGTAAACTTAATAATAACCAGTATTAATAAAAAAAAAATTTTCCAATTAATTTAAATAAATTTCATTTAACTATTCGCTCTCACACTGTATTACATATCTCAATCATCCCCCACCCTTTTCTTCTTACTTACAAACGATGCGGTCTAGTCAAAAAAAGGTGTGCATATCAGGTTGCGAAAAAAGTTTCAAAGACCCTCCCGTATGTTTTAGTCTAAAACGCCCCCCAAAAAAGTCAAGGAGTAAAGCTGAGATGGGCACGTGCGTGCACACAAGCCTCAACCGCAAATTGCACGCATACGTACACGCTTGTAAGCTTGGACATTTTTTTTTTTTTTTTTTATTTTTTGCTTGATTGTACACTCGATTTAACGCATTAAAAGCATTACTTACTTGATTGATACACAATGAAATTCTAATTAAATTTATTATCGAAGCTCTTTTTTTTTTTTTGTTAGAATAATTGTTTTGGGTAAAGGTTTTAAATTTAATGATCAATAGATTTGATAATTATGTATTTAAATAAATCACGTGTGTATCAATATTTTTGCAATTAAAATAAAATTTAAAATAATAAAATTTTGAATCTGTACTCACATTGAAATAAGCTTACAAAATAAGTATTATTGAAAACGAAAATTAAAACGAAAGCAGATTGGTATAGAATATATTATGTTTACGCTATTGCCAAGCTGTTCGCGTAATAATTTAACTTCAAGGCCTGCCGTTTATTGTTACGACTACCTACTTCTTATTTTTCTAGCTTTAACCATATTATTTTTCACCAACTTTTCTTGGAACTTTTTTTTTGGAAGAGTAAAAGAATAATACTTTCGATTTTTTTATGATCAGAGAAATGTCCTATAAAAAAAACTCGATCCTTTCTCTTCTTTTTTCTTTAAATTTTGAGCGACGTTAACTTTTAGGCTAAAAAAATTTCAACTAATTTTATGCAATATACTCTTTATTTTTTAAGTCAACTCAAACCCCATTATCATTTCAATTTTTCTTTCATCACATATCATCCCTTTATTACAATTTTAAACTAAGAACAGAACATCAAACAAACCAAAAAAAAAAAAGAAAAATTTCTAAAGCACATGTATCTCTCATTTTTGACAAAAATTCCCAGGTATATACGTACAGTAAACACAATTCAGGAACTCCCACACCTTAAATAACCCAAAAAAGACTCATAGCCGTTATGCATCTCTAAAATGAAAACTGTCGCACGGGTTGCACGTGCGGTCCGTCACGTAGACATACCTACTACACGGGGATTCCCCCCCCCTCCCCTCCTGCAATAAACCAAGAGAAAAGCAGAAGCAGCTCCCCGTTGCTGTTCTTAACCTCGTGTGTGTATAGTATGTGTGTCTTTCTTCTTCTTCTTCTTCTTCTTCATCTTCTTCTTCTTCTTCTCTGTCGCTTATACTCGTCGTTGTCGTTGTCGTTGTCGTCGTCGTCGTCTTTGTGAAAGTATCTCAGAGTCCGAAAGTTAATTGTCCCGGAATTTCGAGCAGGCCCAGTCTGATTTATGACGCGAGAAAGACCGCGACTGACGCCAGTGTATAGTTGTATATAGGCTGTACCTACTACTACAAACTGCCGTGCGAAACTCTTTGGCTATAATGTATTCCCTGTGAAATGCGAAAAAGAGCTGATGTTGCTCTCGTGACTTTGTAAATGACCCTTTTTGACTTATCGGAACGCTTTCTTAGTTTTGAGGATTCAAAAAAGATTGCTGAAAATTATGTTTTATAAAATAACGTCTATTTTAACTATATAGCTATATTAATCAAAGAATATAGATTTGGTTAAAATTTAGACACGTGAAAATAAAAAGAAAACATGCAACTTTGTAACGATTGATGCGTTTGAAATATACACCCGAGGCACATTGATTCTTTCACATAGGGAGATTCCCTAGAGGTCTAAATGACAACGTTGGACAAGTTATACCTTGTATGCGGACGTTGC
>JAPYZE010005103.1:0-14918 GCA_030522805.1 Leptomastidea abnormis | reverse complement strand
CCGTCTTCAAGAACGAATTTGAAGTAGTGAAAATTTTTTTTTAATAGTGGATGAGATTTTAATGAAACCGAGGATCATTTAATAAAATTAGCTTTGAATACGTTAAAATTAATAACAATTTAAATTGCGAAAGGTACCTATAGCCGATAGGAGACAAAGAAGACAAAAAGTTTTGAATACCTTGCTTTGTTGAAAATTCATAAAACTCGTAGTTTGAATCACAAAAAAGAATAGCAATTACGAAAGGTAAAAGTGAATGCTCCCGGGAGTAATTTTATTCTATTTTTTCAAATATTTGTTTATCAAAGAAACAATTTGTGTAATTTGTCAATTTGCAGAATTGAATTTATTATTTTAATTAGACAAGGTGTGCCATTTATGATAATTTTAATTAAGAATGAAAATGATAGGATGGTAGATTTTAAACAAAAGAGCAAGTCAATTTATAATTGCAAGTTGCAAACAGCATTAAAAAAATAAAACTTTGTTGCAAAATAAAGACTCATAAAGTTCACCTAAAATTCGTTGTTATTTGTTATTTACAGAGAAAATTAATTTCTTTGAAAATGTAATTGCAGTTAACCTTTTTGTCCTATAAAATACACTTTTTAATTAAAATAAAATGTATCGATCATTGTAATAAATATTGAAATATTCACATCACATGTAAATAAATTAGGACTTTTTTGCGAGGAAAAATGAGTAATTTCTTAAAAATTGTTATCGAATTATTTATCACTAATGTTGAAAAATAATTACGCAATAAAAAATTAAGGAAGAAAGTTAAGCATGAGATCTGCGAAAAAAAAGAAGTGTGAAGAAAAAGCCGAGACTAAAAGAAAAAAAAACAACAAGTTAGAAAGATAGCAGAGGCGAGAGAAAATTATAATTAAAGGCGTAAGATTTAAAAGTTAATTAAACTCTACCGAGGGACAGCTTATATTATACATGCTTCGAGATTTCCTGGTTCTTGGCAGACTCAACTTTATAAAAATATGTCCTCGGCAACTCTAGTCCGCAAGTACCTTTTTTCTCTATCGGAAGCTTATTATACGAGATACATATGAAAAAACCGATATCGATATGATAAGTTTGGCGAATACGTCTTTTTGTTCGTTTCTTTCTTTTACGTGTCAAAGCATATGTCATTTAATTGAAGTCAGGTATAGCGGGGTATTCAAGTTTTTTTGTGCAACATCAACAAAGAGAGTAAGTTGAGATATTGCAATATCTGTTAAAAGATGGAACGGAAGCCTAAGAGTTGCTGGAGACGGGAGATTATGGGAGGAAGGAGACGGCCCTAACGATCCACCTCGTAAATCCGTGGCATGAAGTAGTAGTAGTAACAGCAGCAGCACCAGTGGTGCAGTTGCACATTGCTCGTGACGGCGACGAGGCAAGCCAGTAAGCAAGGGTTAGCAGGGAAACAAGAGCATAAGCGAGGAGGCGCGTTGCTGCGGCGATTAAGCGGGTGGTAGTAGAAATAGTAGCGATGCCGGCACGTCAAGTTCGGCCACTCCAGCGGGTCGCGCAAGTGAAAATCATGGGGGCTAGAGGCCTCGGATGATTGATTATCGCTACTCCCTTTCCATCCCCTTCCCCCGCAACTATCCCTTCTCCCCTTCATTGCCCTCGAGAGGGTTCAATCGAAGGCTTTATTCCGCTAATCGGATTCTCGAGCCCCTGCGCCTCTCCTTTCTCCATCCATCCCATAATAGTCGCTTCAAGCGGCAGATTACGTTGCATCGTTTGTCGCGCGTTTCTCTACGGGCGAGAGCATGCGAGATTTCGCGACAATCTCAATGCTTTATTTGACTAAACAATAAAATAAAAATAGAGGTGAGGGCAATAAATATTTTTTTAGAAGTAGCAGCACATTTTTTATTTCTTTTTTTTTTTTTTAATTTGTTAGAGTTAAGTCAAGTTTTTCACATAAAAAAAAGTCTAAATTGAAAATTTTTAATTTTAGTACTATAAAAAATATCTTGATTGCGAAACTAAGCAAATTGATCATTGAATTTATATATAGTTAGATGGACAAATATTTTTTAAGTCAAACAATTTTTGAAAGTGTTTTAAATATAATTGCAAAATATTTTTTACAATCTTATTTTAAACTGATTTCAAAGCCAATTTCAAAAAGTCAAAATGTTGAAAACAATAATAAAAATAATAATTATGATAATAATAATAATAACGTTAATTTTTTATTCCAGTCTAGCGACTCAAACCGAGCGAGCTTCCGTTCTAACTCAGCTTTCCTGAAACATACATGGATAATATTCTCTTTTACAAATTTTGCACTGCCTTATCAACCGAGGTCAAATGAAACATCTTACGACTTCTATGGGCAAAGCTTTCGCCTTTCTATAGTCGACGACAAGTTAAAGAGCAGGAATGAGTTTCTGTGACGTTATGGCGACCGTAATTCTACTGTCTGATAACAACTGGTATGTACTTTTGCAAGATCTTTTCATTTAAATTGTTTATTGAGTTCGTCATTGAAAATAATGCTTTCCTAGTTAAGAAATTTAATTTTTTTAGAAATTTAAAACTGTCAAAATTTTCAAAAGTGAACGTTGTAAATTTTTTTTATAGAATAAGATTGAGGTTTTTAAATTTCAGATGTAATCTAACAATTGCGTTTTCAACAAAGTCAAGTTAACTACTTTGAAATTGCTAATGGTAAAAGTTAAATCCAAGCCAAACTATATAACTAAATCATTTTCTCATGGCCCTCTGTAAAAAAATGAAAACTTAAATCTTGTAAAATCATTGACGAAAGAAGAGAATATTTTAAAAGCTGCAATCCTATAATACGAAGAAACATAAAAGCATAATATAAGTAGTTAAATTGACAAGTATGACAAGCCAACCAATAACAGTAGCTCGAAGCTTTTATCGGAATCCTTCAATATGATGAGCAGGTGTGATCTCAAGGCATATACGAAGCCAGGCCGACAAGCATTAATTTTTAGCTTGCAAACGTCGGACTTTGCAAGTTTACAGAGAGAGAGCCACTCCCGATAACAGCAGCAGCGCACGTCGTTAAAACAGGCTCGCGAGCGGCTGGCCGGCGAAAATTACTCTCGTACTTGTAGCGGGTAGGACAGGTATGGAGACGCGGTCAAGTCTCGGGTATACAGAAGTACCGGGGAGTGACATGGCAGGGAGCTGGTTCGCATCAGAGGGAGAAGAAGAAGAAGAAACGAAGACGAAGCACGAAGTATACAGCAGCACCCCGCTCTGTATGTGCAGTACCTATATAAGTATGTATGTTATATACACCCAGCAGCAGCATCAGCAGTGGAGCCATAATAGAGAGTGAGAGAGATATATATAGATAAAAAGAGTGAGCAGGCGCCGGCGCCGGTGTCGCGCATGCGCTCAATCGGGCAGCAGGAGCACAGTTGCAGCCAGTTCGTCGGGCCGCCGCGAGTCCCTCGCGTAGTTATAGACGAGCCAAACGGCTGGCACAAGAGGAGCAACTCCCTTTTGAGACTTTTACAATAAGTGATAAAAAAAGAAAAACGCGTGCGGTCTATCTCTCTATATCTGTCTCTTTCTTTTAAAAATCCGAGCAAGTTACTCTTACAGCCGCACCAAACTGTGTAAACTGCGGGATCTGATCTCAACTGGCATTTTTCACTGCCGCGAGGACTACGGTATACGCTTATACTTTTTCAACCCTCCTGGACCTACATGCAGCTGTGTTTCGAAAGAGAGAGAGGGAGAGAGCGATTGAGGTTATGCTGGATCCGTGACTGATCTCGGCGGCAGCAGCCAGCAGAAGCAGCGCGCTGGTCATCGGCATTGATACACTGCCCTGACTGCAAATATACGTGCGTGTACTTATACATCTCAGAGCCTCCTCCCTGCAGTGTTTTTGTCCTTATGTTTGTATTCGCGTCACGTGCGTCTATAGTGAATGAGTGTATATAATATAATATAGCGAGTGCGTTATTAGTTTCTGTTTCGGTGTGTGGTTATTATATATTGCAATAGGAATCCTCGGTATATCTACTGCAGTTAATGGAGCGGCCGGAAGCCGGAACTACTTGGTGTATGGAATACATTAGTGTCGAGTGATCGAGTTGAAATATTGTTTGCAGTATATATGTATATATGTATACATCGGGTGCAGTGAGCTTTAACTTTGAAATCTTGAGTTTTGATTGGAATCGCAAGAACATGAGGCTCAATGAGTGAAAGCAGCAGAAGAAAGAGGTCAAGGAGAAGTCACGACCTGGAGCCAATTAGTGGTAGTGTAGGAAAAGGAGGAGGAGGAGGAGGAGGATGAGGTGGAGGAAGAGGAGGAGAGGCTCGTGGTGATGAAGAAGCGTGCAAGTTGGAGGAATGTCCAGGGTGCGGAAGAGAGTTCGCAGCGCGAGCAGCGTTGGGAGGCGCAAGGGCTGAGAGCAGCATGAATAATAATCGAGCTGCTGCAAGCCCACGTCGGTCTTGCCATCGTCGTCGTCGTCGTCGTCGTTGTCGGAACGAGATGTGGTTTTAGTGTGCATGCACGCGCGAGAATGGGAACGCGAGATAAACAGGCCCGGCGGCAGCTGGTGACGCCAAGCTGGTTCTGCTAAGCTGGAACAGCCCGCGGCAAGACTCAAGAAAATCAAGTTGGAAGAGAAGCTGGAGGAGTAGGAGGAGGAGGAGGAGGACAAGTAGGTTCTCGTAGTGCTATAACGTGCGGGTGATGAGGCTGGACCGACGGGGGCACTAAGCGGCCCTTACTTCGAGCCCCCTCCCGCCCCGCGAGACCCTTTCCGGATCCCAGCAGGATGGCTCGACTAGCGTTCCTGCTGGCGCTGTTGGCGGTGCTGCTGCTGCTGCAGGTCGCGGGCTCTTGGGCCGAGCCGAGCTCGCGCACTGTCCGCACCAAGTACGGCGAGCTCTCGGGCGTAATAGTCTCGCTGGGCCGGAACCTCGAGAGCGTCGAGGTGTTCCGGGGGGTGCCCTACGCCTCCCCGCCCCTCGGCACCCTGCGCTTCATGCCACCTGTCAGCTCTGCCAGGTGGCACGGGGTCCGAGTCGCGGACAAGTTCGGCCCGGTCTGCCCCCAGAAGCTTCCGCTGCTCACCGACAAAATGCCCAAGGGCAGGCACGACTACCTGAGTAGGCTGCTGCCCTATCTGCAAAATCAGAGCGAGGACTGCCTTTACCTCAACGTCTACGCCCCCGGCCAAGGTGAGTCTCTTTCGTATACTCTTACTTGCGCCCGCCAAACTGCTATAATGTGTACATAGCTGCTACCTCTCTCCTCCCCGCCAACTACCCCTCTTCACCCTCTTCCCTTCGCCACAACTCCACCCCACCCATCACACATCAGCCGCGCTCTTGCTCTTTTTTCGACTCAATTCTACCGCTCTCACCCTCATCTCCTCCCACCCCCTGCTTTGTTTCTCCTGCTGGCATTTCCCCCATCATGTGCCCGTGCTCTCTAGCCTTTACGCTCGACTGATATTGCATCGAGAACATACCTCGCGTGTCCAACTTTTTTTCTTGCTTTTTCTATTCCTCGCTGAAAGCCATTTAATCATCGAGGTATACTTAATACGTAATTTATCCTCGTGAGTTCAGTAATTCTATATTAGCGTCGAACAATCATAATTTCAATGTTGGATTTACTTTAATTATTATCATTGAATGGGTGAAAATATGCTCAACTTGATCAATACAATTTAATCAATACGTACTAAAATAATGAAAATTTATTTATATATTCACACATTCGTGTTATTACTTTTGAACGCAAGCAATTTCCTGCATGTATTAATTTATCATTATCTCAAAAATAATGGACCAATTTTTATTAATTAATTCGACTGATCAACTTTTTTTTTTCAAATTCTCATTTAAATTAAGAATGTCGGCTATTATTTTGCAATTTCTTTTCTCACCAACATATTAATATTTATTTTTAAATGAGATATGCACATTGTTTGTTCACAAAGAACTCATTTACTCGACCTGATTGAATTTTATAAGATTATGAAAAAATTAATCAATAATGACAATTTTCCACAAAATAATTAACGCCTTTTTCCCAACCCATTTTGGAATCAAAAGCACAGCATTAGCAATAATTTTTTTTAAAATGCTTTAGTTCAACCTTTTTTTTCTCTCTTTAATGTTATCACTGCTGCTCAACTTATCGAGATTCATATATCAATAATGTACTTCCATTATCATAAGTTTATCTTTGCTAAAAGTTCGCGCTCTTCTCCCAGTTCTATCATGAGGATGGCTGAAAGCAAAGAAAAATAGAAAAGCCGCACATTGTCGGATGGAATAAGCTCGAGAGCCCGAACTTAGCAATTTGCCACATTAAATTCTTAATCTATTATCCCTCCGAGATTTTACGCGCGACAAATGACCGCCTCCTGCTGCTGCTACTACTTTTATTTTCTGCTGCTCAAAAATTTGAGGTAAATACCTGTACTTTACAAACATCCAAAAACAAACATTCAAGGTTTTTATACAAATTATTGGAAATGCATCAATCTATTGATCAAGCCCGAGCATTTGGCATTCACAGTTTATCAGGCCAAATCGATACTCGCGTCGTCAGTCGGCCTGGTAATTTTTTAAGCCCCTGTAACGTATAAACGAAGATATAGAGCAAAGGTCCGAACTGCGATGAGCCGGGCCAAAATTTAACGGGATCGCGATTAAATCTCTGATATTGCATTGCTCGATTGGTTTGTATATGAGCGAGCGAGCGGGCGTTTGTGTTTGTGCGTCGCTGATGCTTTCGCGTGGTTATGACAGGCACAAGGACCGAGGGTGTAGAAAAAGGAGGAGGAGGGGAAAAAGTAGAACTTGTTTGCTCGGTGCCTGCAGCAAAATCGAAGCACCAAGAGATGTTTTTTTGCCTTCCTTCGCCTACAAAACTAAATCCAATGCCCTATACGCTACGCTCTGCAATGGATTCTTTTTTCTCCTTTCTACCTTTTTATTTTATGCGACGTTCAGATACGAAGGTGAGAGACGGTTGAGAAGTCATACGTGATTCGGGTATATAGGCTCTACGTATCTACGACTCTCTTTCTTCCCCCTCCCTCCTTCTCTCTCTTTCTCTAACCTCTTACAACTTCCCCTCTAACCTCCCGCATGCATTTACCTTACCTCGCGTCAAATATTCATTTTTTTTTCTTTTTGTGTTAGGTAAATGCGATTTCTCCTTTACATGTATTATATCGAGAACTTTTTCGAACGTATGGATTTCTTAGGTTGTTTATTTCGCGTAGCATTTCAATAACTCAAGAATCAAGCTCCCTCTTTTCTCGTTCGATGTCGTTCCTTCAACTCCCCTTCTACTATTTTCTCATACTCTTCGGCCTCTCGCTCTCAACGTCGACAACGTCTCTCATTCGCTTTCGCACACAACGAAATTCTCGAAGCTAAATTGAAAGGTCACAATGAAAAGTCGCATGCTGCACTACAAACTGGCCAATTACTTTTAACTTGAGGAAATGACGGCAAGTGGGAGGGGGCGGGAGGTGGTGGGGGGGGGGGGTGGGAAGGCAATTTTTTTTCGCTTATAAGATCAACTTTGCTTGCAGCGGTGTACGTCGAAACTTGCACTTTATAATTTGCAGATCGCTCGATGTCAATTTTATTGAAAGATGCAGACAATGAAGGACTTGTTTGTGCATGAGTTTCGCTTACAAAATCAAAACAATTTTTTATTCTTCTTCATAGTTTACATACTCAGAAAGGAAGTCATAGGGCGTGAAAAATAAATGTGCAATTATTCGTAAGCTAATAGACTCTGTGTCTAAACCCAGATGGTAAAGATAAGTTATAGGCTGACTAAAATTTAAAAAACTTTTTTTACGTTGCTGCTTGGACTGCCTCGTTCGTGTCGTTTCAAAATTTACGTATAGTATGCCATATTAATGATTCGAGGCAAAGTTTCTCAGTTATAGATGGCTTGACGTTCCTTAATTAAAATTCATTATTATGCATAAACAAATGTCTGTTTACTTCGAGTATTTTTATTAAAGTAATTAAACTAATTAAAACGAAAAATCAGCTTTATGCAAGGGTACATACAAATATTTAAAAAGAAACTTTTTGTTGTATTCCATTAGTATATAAGTTAGCTGTTTTTTGCTTTGACAAAAATTTTGACGCATTGTCATATAAGGCTTCATTAATTTTAGTTTTTCAAATTGAAAATGTACCTGCAGCTTCACTTGCTCATTAGTAATAATTTCTATTATGTGATAATATACGTTGAAAAAAAATGTGCATATTACGTCTCATAGACTTCTGTAGCATTCGTTACGAGTTACAAGCGCATATTCTGCCGCATTACAAATCCAAGTCAAAATACTTGCATATCGAATTATGAAGCAAGCAGATATGTAGAATCGGGTAAAGAAGGTAGAGATAGAGATAAAGGTAGACGCGTAAGGGAAGGGAAATATTATTTGTTTGAAATTATGGTCTGCAAACAAAAGATCACGATCTATGTATCTATGTATTGAGCATAGAAAGAGTGGAATTCAGCAGACGCTCTCTCTCTCTTTCGAGTAAGTTTTGACAATAAACAATGCATGCATAGACATCGAGCGTAAAGCTTACATTTTTATTTACAGCAGCCATATAACCACTAAAACATTCCTCTGGCGTTTAATTGCTTTATCGAGCTATGCCAGAGAGAAAGAGACAGAGATGAAGAGAGATAAAAAGAGAGAGAGAGAGAGAGAGAGAAAGATAATGTGAGAGAGTGCACGGTAGAAAAAGGACGAAAGAATAAAAGAGAAAGAGCTATTTTCAGGGCTCTTGGTATTTCTCGTTCAATAATGAAATATGAAAATATATAAATGTTTGAAAGAAATAATTAAAGAGATGATAAATGTCGCGATGAAAAATATCTGTACTGGTGTCAGCGGCTTGTTATATTACATTCTGCTTCATAATATTGATTAATTAAAATTAATAATGCAAGTTTGAGGAAGGAGGCATGATACATCTCTGACTGTATAAATATCGCATGCGGTCAGATTATACACATTCACGCGCATTCTTCTTACACACGCGCCTGCGCTATGTAGTTGGCAGCGTGGCCAAAGGCTTGGCAATATGGAACGGTCACATAAGTGTGCAAACACAGTTGCTAACAGGATTTATGGGACAAGGTTGGACTCTGTCTCTCTCTCTCTCTCTCTCTCTCTCTGTCTTTTCCTCTTGCTATAGAATATCATCTCCTCTCCTTGTTCGAGTGGTCAAATTAATGGCCATTATTTTCGTGGATTCTTTGTTTTCGGATTGGCTTTGAGTCAGGCTGGACCTCGTATTAATGTGCCCCGCACTAGTCGTTCTTCCGCTTGAATTATCATGTTATATATGCAGCGCGTGCCGCGAACCAGCGCAAAAATATCAGCCGACAGCATTATTTGTATCCCCCCGATCTGGCCTTTCTCTTCCTCTTCTCGTTTTACTTATACGAGCGATGGAATTTCGGGAACGCAAAAATTATTTTTGCGCACTCGCTAGAGGAAGGAGCATAGATAAGAGAAGAAGAACTTGGGTGTTGAGTATAGGGATAGAGCCCTGGCCTCGGGCTTGCCGGAAGAAAGGGCAGAGAGAAATATCGCCAGCTGGCTTTATTCTTCGGAGCCGACACTTTTTTATATTTGCCCTTCCTCCTTTCCTCTCTCGGTTTTCATATAGGATATTGGGAGGAGAGTGCGGGTGATAGTTGAATACACTGGTCTTCAGGCACGCTGTGTCTTCCGAATGTTAATACCCCCCGGTGTATGTATACTTTTTAAACTTATACACCGCGCCCTTTTTGCTCACAACAATTTTTTTGTCTGCTCAAACTTTGCAATATTCAGTCGGAACTTGATAAATTTTTTGCAGTTGAGCCTATGGTCTATTTGGTGATTTAATTATTTAAAATAACAAATAATTGGAAACTGAACAACTAACGATCTGAAATTTTTATTTTCAACGTTTTTAGGACATTTTTTTGTACAATTATTTGTATTCTTAGTCATCAAAATGGAGCTAGATGGTTTTCGCGGTTTCTTCGATAACTCCTGCTGAAGTAAAATGCGCAACTTCTTTTTTTTTTCTCTCTTTTTTTTCTAAGCACCTGACTTTCCGGGAATCATAATTGGAAAAACGCCCATCGATGAGGCTATAGAAGGTTGGAGGAAGGCAAAAATTATAACGATAAATCGTTGGAAGAAATTTTTTAACGATTACGAATCAAGAGCGTGCACTAATTTTGTACGACAAAGAAAAAAGGAAGCCAAGAACGTAGGAAATCAATAGAAATAATTTTAAAAAGTTTTCTGAGAGATTTTTATGTTTGTTCCTGAAAAAACTGGAAAGTTGTGAATTTCTGCCTGCGGTAAAGACAAAAAAAGGATATGATAAAACTCAATCATATCGGCGGACATTCTTTTCATCTATACAGCAGCTACTTTTTTTCTACAGTTTCTCAGAAAAATCTATCGATTAATAGAGTCAACATCATTTGATTATTTGAAAAGAAACAAAATTTTCATTTAATGAATCCATTGAAAATATTATAGCTTGACTGAATTCTAAAAAAACGTGAGCAAAATATATTTTTTTTTTTATGCAACTCTTCTCTGTTAAGAGCCTTTGCATTCATTTGGCAGCAACAAAAAAAGAAGGCAGGCAAAAAAGCCTCGAAAAATAAAAGAACCGAAAAGCGTAAAAATAAAAAAATTGTACATCGGTAGATAGAAGAGAGAGATAGAGAGAGAAAAAGAAAATCGAAACTGTATAAAATGAAGCAGAGAAAATGAAATATTCATATACCATCGCTTGTGGCGAGAAACCCAATCGAACCTTCCAAGAGATTAATTCGTCGCTCCTCTGTATTGAATTCGAGAAAGGGGGCGAGGGGGGGGGGTGAACGAAGCGTGCCGAAATAATCCTTCGTCTTTGCTTGAGATTTGAAATAATATAAAAATAAAGGGAAAAAAGAAAAAGCATGAAAGGAAAAAAGATAGAAAATTCAGCATGCATTAAACATGGACAAACCTCTTGGTGGCGCGTTATGATTTACACCGTATACGCCCGGAGTCCTCGAATGCTCGAATTACGGACTCCTACCGCATTAAATTCTATTTTAAAGTCGAATGGAACGAAAGCCCCGTGGCTTGTCTTGTTTTTGGTTGAGAAAAGGTGTATGTAGTCCAATGAGTGAGCGACTCCCGCAACCGATTCCTTGTGCGAAAGAGAGAGAGAGAAATTCATGGACAGTTCAGGATAAAGCGATGGGGAGGAGAGAGGGATATATGCGTTCATGTCCGGTCCGCTCTTGGAAATTCATAGATTTTAAATCTGCCGATGCGACGCGCGAAGATTCGGCTCCACCTTACCTTACATAATCCTCGTTCATCTTCTACTTTACTATTTCTATCTGTCTTTGTAGCAAACATTGCTATTCTTCCTCTTTTTGAGACTAGACGGTGTGTGTGTGTGTGTCACATTCTCGTTTTCGCTCTCTCAAACATGTGTGACTAGTCACGCAAAGCACATCGAAAAAACATAAAGCTTATAATCTATATCAAAGATTAAAACTCACTCTACAAACATAATGAAATTCGAAAGGGCTGTAGCTTATTACGATTGCATAATTGTATGAAATTTATTATAACATAAATTTTGAAAAAGTTATTTGTATATCATTTAAAATTTAAATTAATCAAGATGAGCATCCGGTGGTTATTAGTATAAAGCAATTAGATTTAGTGCCACATGAGATTCTGGGCTACTGACTCAGTTAGAATGCGCATAAATTCTTGGCGATAGCTGTAAAAGAAGATAATTCAAATGCACCTCGGCGTTAAAGCGGGAGAAAACTCCAAATGCCGAATAGAGCAGCAGCAGCAGCAGCAGATGGTTGGAGAGAAGAGAGAACTAGTATAGTACGCGAGGACTAAAACCCAAAGAAGCACTATTGAAGTAAAAGCCGCGGAAGAAAGTTAATTCAAAAAGTAAATGCTCAGCGTTGTAAATTTTGTTTAAGCTGCTACGTACAAAACCGTATTGAAGTTTATAACGCAAGTGCTCCTCTATATTTATTCTTTATCTTGTTTATATTTATGGGATCAAAAAAAAAATTCTCAAAAATTTTAGGACCACTATAGTTAGAATAAAAGATTAGACTTTATTTTTTGGATCTTGATAAACGAGGGAAGGAGGTAGGAAGGGAGAGAGAGGAAGTACGTGCAACGCAATTTTCGTCTCGTAGCAATGTTGCTCATCATTTTTATAATTTTTTTTCTGTTTCTTCCTATCACGGGCATTTATTGGTCTTCTCAAGTCATAATGACCTTCATTAATTTGAAGAAATAGCGTAGTAACAAGTGTTGGCTTGGCAATCCATTAATGTTCGAGAGTGAGAATATGAGGACGTGAAACAGCTCGTCAAATTAACGTGAAACATTAAAGAAAAATGGAAAGAATAAATATAAAGGGAGTGAAATGAAGAGGACGACAGAAAGGAGGTAAAGAAAAAAAAATAAATAAATGATATAATTTGGATTTGGTGGCATGGTTGTGAATGTGTGCGAGTGACGACGACGACAACGACGACGACTACGACGATGAGGACGATAAGGGGAGAGAAAGAAAAAATTGCGCTTCAGCCTCACTAATGAGTTTTACTTGCTTTGCTCGAACAATCTCTCAGTGTCCAAGTTTTGCGGTCGAAGAACCTTTCCTTCGTTCTCTTTCTCTCTGTTCCTCTTACTGTCTCTTTCTTTCTCTGTCTCTATCTCTGCACGCATTCCATGTCCTCCTGCTAGCTTCTCTTTTTTCTTATTACTTTTTCTTTACAAAGCTCGATTCATTCATTCTTTTTTTTCTCTCCTTAGCTCTCTTTAGCTCTTTCTCTCTCTCTCTCTCTCTCTCTCTCTCTCTCTCTCTCTCTCTTCTTTCATCGTGTGTGCTTGAGAGTCTTCGGGGATATACATTCATTAAGGGTATAGAAGAAGTAAAAGATACGGAGGGGAAAAAGTTAGACGAAGAGGGGAGAGCGAGGTTCGTTCTACTGCGCGAATAATCGTAATGATGTTACTAAAAGAGGGCATTGTCCCCGATGTTAAAAGCCGCGCGAGTCTTTCCCCTGCTTTCTTCAGCTCTACGCAGTTCAATAGAAAATTAATTGTAGGAGCGAATAATAACAGGATCTATTCCTCAAGGCCAACGGCAAAGTCGTCTTACCTTTGAATCGATTAGCTAGCTAAGCCTTCTGAGCTGCTGTCGAAGAAAAGCTCGAGTCATTATTATTTTTTTTTTTTTTTTTATTTAACATATTCAAGCATTTCTTTAGTCTGCGCTATTCATCTAGTGCACGCGTGCGCGAATGTTCTTCCCATTTGATATAATACGTAACTTAGTAGATATTACAGAGAGTTATCGTGAGATTCAGCGAAAAATATCTTTTGCCGATTGCTTAAAACTTTATGCTACGATTGACTTCTAGAAGTTGATGATATACTTATTATAAATAACAAATGCTTTATTAAATGGAGCGTCACTCGTGTACATCTCGCGTTCTATTATTGTGTGACTATACTGGTAGTTAAAGCGGCATTAAATATTTTAGAGCTCGCTTGTACAACATATTCGTGGGGGGTATATAATTACGCTTAATATGGTCGGGAGTTCACACTTTAATATCCGGCCTGTGGAAAATTCATTATAACTGTCTTGCTCCTATGTAGTTAATTCTTGCTCTCATGCATGCTTCAGCGAGTCGCAAGGAACTCGGTCATCTTGACTTCAATGCAAGCACGTACAATTCAAACTTTCAAGCAACGAATTAAATTTTTATTCTGTTCTCACTCTCCTTTTTTCCCTTTCTTTTTCTTTTTTTATGTAATAAAGTACATAAAAAAAAAAAGAAATGCGCACTCTATCGCAATATGAGTCAGAAAAAAATTATAAAACAAGAAATAAAGTTAAAAAAAAAAAAAAATAAATAAATAAATGAAATAAGATAAAAACAAATTAACGTACGATTGTGATTATTAAATATGTATGCCCAATGATCTAGTGATGGGAAAAAAATTAAGTAAACAATGATCGATTATGGGGCGCCGAACTAGCTGACGTCTTAGAAGGTGAAAAGACCCGGTTACTCGGAGCGAAGCTCAAAGACGCCCGAGCGATGTATCTTAATTCACGCAATCCAGCTCAAAATGGTCCGGGGAGAAGGTATAGCCGTTCTTTGATCCGAGTCGAGTTGATCGCTTATCAACACGGACTACAACTTGATGAGTGCATGGTGTCAACAGCAACAGCAGCAGTTGGAAGTTAGAGGACGAGAAAGTCCAGTTTGATGAACGAGCATAGTTGGGTTGCAAGAGAGAGAGAGAGAGAGAGAGAGAGCAGAAAGGTTGGTGCGCGATCTTTTGTTGCCACTTACCCGTGGCGCCAGAAACTCAGCTGCTGCAATATCCGGAATTGCAGGCTCACTCGCTTGCCACGCGCGCGTGCATAATCTCATTGGCTGCCACTGTCGCCCGCCCTCGCGGTAAAAGTCGCGCGTGCTAGAACTTGACGTACGCTAACGTGCTACGACGACAACGACGACGACTACGACAACTACGGCACTGCCACTGCCTCCCTCCCTCTCTCGACTTGTTTGTGTACTTTTGCTGTTGTTCCCCCCCCCCTCTCCCCCTAAGCGCAAGCTCCAAAACTCTACGCTGTACCCCACACTGTTGCTCGAGCCGAAAACCCAGCAGGTACTTCGTTAGCGTCGAGACTCGTTATGCGTTTGCCGACTGCACGTGTATCTCCCTCATCACCCTGCTGCTGCTGCCCAACGCTCGGGAAATCCACTTACGCGACTGATGAGAATTCCATTATAGACGCCAGAATGCATTTTGTATAATTATTAT
>JAPYZE010005100.1:0-19429 GCA_030522805.1 Leptomastidea abnormis | reverse complement strand
CTCTCTCTCTCTCTCTCTCTCTCTCTCTCTCTTATTCTTCACGACAGCGGTCGCAAGCGCGCGAGAGCACCCGGTATCTCTCACTCTCTTACTCTCTTATACGCTCATCCTCCTTCGAGTATACGCACATAAGAGTTAAAGACATACGCTTTCTAAGGCTTAGTCAGCGCGGGGGTCGCCGCCGCCGCTGTCACTATGTGCGTTTCGCACAATTCACGTAATGTATGTGTATGTATGTATGTATAAGTCATTCCCACAGATCAACGGATCTATATGTATGCGTACTCGATCATCACACGGACCACTTCTTTACGAATAAATGTTCTATGTTTGTGTGTGTGTGTGTGTGTGTGTGTGTGTGTCCCTGCGTTAGTTAAAACTTCGTCTGACTCTTTTTCTTTCAATCCTAGCCGCGATGTGATGCTTTTTGGGTACAAAAGATGCATGGAGTAGAGCAAAGTTTTCCTCGACTTTAGCAATCGCTTGTCTTTGCGCTTGACTTCTCATCTAATATGTCGTTGTCTACACGTCGTCGTTATCGTTTTCGCTATTTCTTCCTGAGCAATGTCTTACCACCGATGTTTTATATTACTTGAAGTTGAAGTGCGTGTGTGATTCTTTGTGTATGTATGTATATGTGTTTGACGCTGATCGAAATGGTAAGCTTTGAGCTTGCACGACTTTTGCCAAGCTGAGAGAGAAAGAGGGAGAGAGAGAGAGAGAGATTTGTTTGCTGAGAAGAAGGGAATAGGAAAGTTTTATGCTCAAGCCCTTATTCTTTTCTTATACTCCTTTTTTATTCTTTCTTTCTCTTTTTCTATCTTGTGTAAGAGCAATTCGCTGATAAAACTTTATTTCGCGACATTCGAATTTAACTTGACGTGTATGAATGCAGGATTACTTTGTCATTGTGGCGGCAATGTGTTGTACGTTTTGCGGATACTTTTATCTTTTCTTTTTTTTTCTCTCTCTCTCTCTCTCTTAAAACTTGTTATCTCGCTTTGTCATTGTGATTGTTTTCTTAAAATTTTGTTCTTTTTTTTTAAGATTAAGCGATAATTGAACGTAATTATTTTTAACAAGCAGTAAATTAAGTATTCTCATTTTTTTTCCAAGCAATACAATTACTAAATTAAATTTAAAGTGCGATGTACATGTAGTACAAGGAATAATCAGATCGTTATACAAGTCTTATTTCTTAAAATATGTAAAATCAGTGCAAGCTCGTTAGCAATCAAAAGATGTAAGATTATAAAAAAAAAGGAGAAATAGAGTCGATATAACATTTTAATCCATAAAAGAATACCAAAGTACAATTCACAAGGCTAGACTGATTTTAAAAAATATCTTAGTTCAAAATTCAGAACTACCATATCCCCAAAAGTATCTTTCCTCTCACGAGCTTTTCTTAAAAATAGCATCCAACCTCACGTTTACAAAACCCAACGAAGCGATAAGCAAGGAGCATTCGCAGACAGAATACATCGATAAACCGAGCAATAAAATCAATAACGGCACACATGTACGTATCATACATATCTACAAAAGCGAATATAATGAATAAGACACTGCTCGTGTACATAGATATATATCAATGCATCAATTGGCAGCATCCTAGAAATTGTGCACAGCTTCCTATGCTCTCGCAAGCTCGGTATATATAGAGAAAGGGAAATAGGCTCGGTATAGTCAGACCGTAAGATGAATAAGAGGTGAAAGGGGAGGGGGGAGGGATGATTGAAACTAGACGACGACACCCTGTCGCTCCAACCAACTACATACTCCAAGACATTAAGTCCCTCATTACGTGCTTTAGGATGCGGGGAGGAAGGAAGGAAGGAGGCAGGTAAGACATATAGAGATAGAGAGGAAGAGGAAGAGAGCTTGCAGAATTAGCGTTTCGATTTGTGTAGAGAAATTGACGTGATGTAGACTTGGCGCGAGAACGTAGTCTATATGGGTATATAAGAGAAAAGGGAGTGAGTGATTGTGTACGCGGGCGGGAGATGCGCTGACGAGCTCAGCTCAGCTCCTTATGTCGTCGCGATGCTACAAGGAGAGAGAGAGAGAGAGAGGGGGGGGGATTACATAGATCCCGGATATATTCCGGATTTATATATGTATACTTCGCTGGTGTGTACAGCGTATGTAGTGGTTCAGTGTGTACTTGGCTTTAGTACGGGAGGGAAGGTTAAATGAGAGAGGGAATATAGCAACTGCCGTTGATTCTCTTCTGTTTAGCTCTATGTGTGTGTGTGTGTGTGTGTGTGTGTGTGTGTGTGTGTGTGTGTGTGTGTGTGTGCGCGTGTGTGTGTGTGTTTCGGTGTCTGTTGGCTCTGCGAGAGAGGCGCGTAACGAGTTTGGGAAGCTGCGAGTATATAACGGATGAATTGCGCGATTGGGTTGTTCTGTGTGTGCGCGTATCTTTCTCTCACTCTCTTCTATCTGTATCTGCTTCTTTAAAGTTGTAGCTTCGAGAAATGTTTGTTGTTGAAGAGAGAGAGAGAGAGAGAGAGAGATAGAAAGAGAGAGGAGATTGGAAATGGTATTTTGGGAGTTCGTTTGATGAGCTGGACTGTGTATATGTATGTGTGTGTGTGTGTGTATGGGGGTAAATGTGTGTTGCTGGATTTGTTGGAAATTGCTGGATTGATAAATTGCGTTACTTTTCGGACTCTACGCTGCTCTGCTGCTGGAATGTTACGTTATATATATACGTTGGATTGGTGTATTGCTTTACGTTAATGTTTAAAGGGAGGGATTTATTATTGTCTGTTAACTTAGTTTGAAATCTCGTTTGCTATAGAGATTTGATGATATTGGATTCATAAATTTGCTTAATTGTGGAATAAAGTTTTTAGCAAAAAAAAAAAAAAAAAGTATATAATATTTAATAGGAAATTTTTTTGAAAACATTTTAATATTTTTTTAATTTAAACTTTATTTGAAAAATTTATTTTTTATTATTATTTTTTTTTAGTTTAATGATGATAATTAAATTTTTAATTTTATGTATTATATATATTGACAATTTTAGAAAAAATGTTTATTGCAGTTGAAGTACTATGAAATGTTTGAAATTAAAAACGTGGTTGAATTGGTCTAAACATTTTAATGTTATTTCAATTAAAAATTCTTTTGTTAAAGCCATTTTTTTTACAATTAAAAAAGAATCACTAGTGTAAAAAATAATTCAATTATAATTCAATATGGACTATTACAAAATTCAATTATTTATATCAATCAAAAACAAACAAACAAAAAAAAAATGGGTATAAAAGAAAAATACATAAAAATTATCTGTTATAAGCAAATAATAAAAACACAAATTTTACTTTATTACGAATTTCCATTACTCCATTAGTAAACCTTTTATCCAGAACCTTTGTTAACTTTTGCGTATACACAGACCGAGAGAGAAAGAAAGAGAGGGCAAATATATTTTGATCCAAATACTTTTGAAAAATCGGTTTTTCTGATTCATTGGCTCATGAAACACGAGTCCGCCGAAATATTGTATTTATTTCATGTATGAGCAAAGCTTTAGCGTAGCAATAGCAGCAGCAGAGTATATAACACAATGCGTACAGACATTTCATCTGCATTTACTGTCCAGCCCGTAAAATCTGATGTACGTCAGTAAGAGCAACTGCAAAAGTTTTTTTAATTTCCCATATCTATTTGCATAGGTATTCATTGGAAAAAGGTCGAGTTAAAAAAAAAAAAAAGAAGGAAAAATCTGAAACGTAAACGTATATAACGACGCGCAAGCTCAAAAATCAACACCGCGACATTGTCGAATTCGGGAAGTCCGGAGCATACGAGTAGATGGAAAAACATATCAATAAACCGACTTGCAAAACTACCCCACAAAAATAAAAATAAAAACTAAAAAAAATATTCTTCTATCAAAGAACTGAAAACTGCAAGCTATCTTTCCTTTTTCGAAGTAACCATAAAAATGTAAAAATTCGACTATATTTGGATGACCGTACGGTGTATTCTATATGTGTCCGTGACAGTTAGTAGTAGGTGTAAATAAAGCTTTCCCTAACAGAACTCGATGACCGACAGTTCACGTGTAATAAAAAGTCGTAACGCCGAAGCGAATGTTGTGCAGGATGTTGTAATCTTTTTTTTTCGGTTTAAATCTACGCGGATTTTTGTTAAATTTTGTAGTAGTGCGTAAAGCTTAAGCTCCGGAGTTCAAGTCGTTATGCAATTGTGCGGATAAAACATTTTCAGTAGTAACAGACGGCTGTGGTACGGCTTTTCGTAAAATTTAAAGTTGATCTTAAACTAAACTATCTAAGCGTGTTATGGCGTTAATTATGTTTGAGCTTTTGAGCTTTTATGAATGTGTGTCTCATATTGTTATGATATTCATTGTGACTAATTCTATAATGAAATTAATACAATACAATTAATAATGGCATACAATAAATTCCTTGTAATTAAATCAATCTGAAAGCCATGAAACAATTAATTAGTTCCAACTAATGATATTTAAAATTATCATCGTTGTTGAGCGGCATAATAACAACCAAATTAAGCAAATAAACTTTTAATATAAAATCATTTTTTTAAACATAAAAATAAAAAAAAATGTATGCGAGAAGTCAATCACTTCAAAAATTGCAAACACACATAGTTTTCATTTTACTGTAACAACTAGTAAGATCTTACAAGAATTACAAATACAAACAATGTGTAGAAAAAGAGATAAAGCTTTCTTTATATCTTGTCTTTTAAACGTCACAAAATCAACCAACATTGTTTATCGCGAAAAAACTACCAGTGTTTCGTCGATACTTGCGCGCAACACAACAAAACAGCCAGTATCACCGGATGGACAAGAGCTTTTCTGCCCTCTCCCCCCTAACCCCAAAAAAAAATAAAACAACTGAAATGAAAAGTCGTTCATTGCTCTATGTCACAACTATGACGTATATCCCACACACACACACACACACACACACACATACACACAGTCTATATACGAACGGAAAACAAGGCTATTTCTTTGGAAAACACTCGTAAAGCCGCAAGCTCCCGGAAAGGTAAAAGCTCAAGCTTATCCAGCGTGACGAGCCAACATAACTTTTTTTTCCAGCCTATGATGTGTGATCGCACGATCGCAGGACGATGTTACACTCATATCCTACACTTTTCTCACCCCTGTATCTGTAAAAGTAGAGCAAAAAAGAGTTGTATTCGACAAGAGCTTAAAAGTTACAAAGCGTTTCGAGATTCGAATTGTAATATCATGAAAACTCGCTCTTGTTAATTCGTGTTTAAACGAGTGTTGTGTTATACACGAGTGTTGTCGACTCGATGATGGTTTATTTTTTTTTACCTATACCCTCAAACGATCGTGGCTGATGGTTCGTTGTATTTTGATAGAATTAGTTAGCCTCAGGCTTGTTAAATTTCGGGGGACGATTTTTTGATTGTATAGAGAAGAGAAAAAATAGAAGAACTTTGTGAGAGTGTTTTTGTATTTATAGATAATTTCAACAACTAACTACGTTTGTGTATTTATTGAGGTAAAACGTAAATATTCTCTTGTTATTTTTATTTTAAAGGGAATTTTTTTCATATTTGAGTTATTGGAGTTTAGCAAGCATATGAAAGTTATAGTGCACTTTTTTTTTTTTTCTTAAAATTGTTATTGCGAGTATTTTTTGTTTTGTTGCTAAATTATAATTTATGAAAAAACTTTTTTTGAGCATATTCTAGCTGTTTCAATGAAATATGAGTATCAAAATTTTCTCCTGTACAACGCGTAAAATATGTAACGCGTAGAGAAGAGTATTTTAGTATTTAAGTATGTATAAAATTCCTATTTTCGTAGCTGGCACTTATTGTTATATCCGACTTAATTAATCAAAAGCGAAAGCTTGAAAAAAGCCGATGAATTTAAAAAAAAAAAGTTTTAAGTGCCACGAGAAAAACTTGTGTCACATCGACAAATCATTCTCTCTCTCTCTCTCTCTCTCTCTCTCTCTCTCTTTGAGTCCCTCTCTGTTCCGCATCCCATCTCAACGTCGACTACAACGACTACGACGACGACGACAAAAAGTCCAAAAATAACTTAATGCCCCAGATTTTTCCCCGGCTAACTTTCTAATTATCCCAACGAAATGTCTAAAAAGTCCCTGGAGGCCGATCAATGTAAAAGCCAATAATTGTATTGCGTCTACGTTAGATCTCTCTCTCTCTCTCTCTCTCTCTCTCTCTCTCTCTCTCTCTCTCTCTCTCTCTCTCTCTCTCTCTCTCTCTCTCTCTCCCTTAATACTCTATTCCAGAAACTTTCTAATGACCAATCGTCGTTACAAGTACAAAAATAGAATCGACGAATTTGTAATAAAAATTAATTGATGGACCAACTAAAAATATTGGCCGAATCGAAAATTTACTTTTACATGAAAAAGCTCTACATTTATATATTTTATTAAAAAAAAAAAAAAAAAAAAAACTATAGAGTATATAACAGTTTGAAATTTACTTTAAGTGATTGGTATAGCTCTGCATAAAGCATTTTATAGATGTAAGCTTCAGCGAATTGTTGCGTCAGCTTTTCAATTTTCTGAACTTGTAAAAAATAAACTATGAATTTTAGTATATAGAATTCGCTATTCAAATATTATTCTACGTACCATATCGAATATTATCGCTCACATCATACGTAAAATAACTTTTCACGTACAATATTTCGCTCAACAATAAAGCTTTTGAAATTTTGAAAAATCATATGTAAAACTAAAAATTTTTCCAACTATCTATATAGCAATACTATTTGCACATATGAATTTGGCAATGATCGTTGACAAATTGCTTTTCGACAATGTATCAACTATAAGCTAGTAACCTCGTCCATTTAGAATCACTTAGAAAAAGCTTGTAAATCTGGCTAAATGCTTTTGGCAATAATCATTGGTAATCCCAGCCAAAAGCTCAACGATATATCTTACTACAATTTAAAAACCAACAACTCAACCTATTACACAAATCCAGTAATCAAAAACATTAATATATCAAAAAGCATACGCATCAAAGTATAATATATAACTAGTGAACGCAGTAATAAAAAGAGGAAAAGAGTAGAAAACAAAAAAAAAAAACTCACCATAATCAGGACGAATAACAGCCTGGACGGCCTGCTCGTTTTTCTTACTCCTAACGACCGGCTCGCCGAGGATAGTGAAATTCCTGGGTCCCACGCGGTTCACAAACACAAGATACACTTTACCCCTCTTGATATTAGCCCGAACAACACCAGCACTAACATTATCGCGGTCCTTCTGCTGCTGCTGCTGCAACAGTTGATTCTGTTGATAGGTCCTCGCGGATGAAGCGGCGGTCAGTACATCGGCATCCTGTCCACCGCAGAGGGTCGATTTACCAGGTACGGTTTTGTCCCTGAAGTGGAGACGCACGCTGTCGTTCTTCTGCAGGGGCAAGAAGCCCGGCTGGCTTTTGTACACCTGCCTGACCTCGAAGGTCACGGCGTAATTCGAGCCGGGCTTGCGGAGGGAGGACATGCTGCGCGCCTTGCCCTCGAAGACCGTGGGCGCGAGGTAGGCCCGATTGCCCACGTCCATGTCCGGGCACCAGTTTCTCCCCCGGCAATTATTGCGGGCCCGACAGCGCCGGCGCTGCTCCCGCGGCGAGTCGCTTCGCGTACGGTTTCGCGGTCGCTGCTGCTGCTGCTTTTGTTGCAACTGAGGTTTGCCGCCGAGCGAGCGAGTCACGCGATTCCGCGTCTCCTCGAGCGTCGTTGTCCACCTGGGATCCGGCGACTCCTCGAGCCTCCTCGCCCTCGACTCGTTCACGTAGAGCTGGAAAGTTGACGCTGCGGAGTGGGCTGCCGGCAGGCGAGCCTTGGGCTGTAGATACCCCCTCCTCCTGGTCTCCATGGACCTCGCATCCACTCCAGCATCGAAATCCTCAGTCTCTCCTTCGTCCTCGTCTTCTTTTTCTTCTTTGGTGTGCCTTTGGAGGGAGGACTCCACGGCGGGGCTGACAGCCTGGTAGCCCGAGAAGAGGGCTGGCAGTGAAGCTCGAGGGATTTCCATGTGTCGGCGATGCCTCAGCCGGCTTTCCCTCTCGCGCAGCTCCATTAGCCGGGATTGCAGCCGTAGCTGGCTCAGCCAAGCCGCACGTCGTCGCTGCTCTTCGACAATCCGACGATATTCCTCCTCCTTATCCTCTTCATCTTCTTGCTCTTCGTCCTCCTCCTCCTCCTCTTCCTCCTCCTTTTCGCTCGTGTCACTACCTTCCCCACCGCTATCGTAGTAGGCCTTATCTTTCAGCAACTCCTCCTCTAGCTGCTGCTGCCGCTCCTCCTTCGAGCTTGGCCCAAAGATCATCATTCTCCGACCTGGTCGATGAGGATCTTCGGCGTAGTAAGGAGCAATCGGTGCTGCACCGTAATACCGTCTCCAATCCAGCTCCAGCTGCCTAGAATTATCAGCTACTGCTGCAGCAGAGTCGCTGCCACTACTACTGCTGATGCTATTCGTCGTGGGCGGTCCGTAAGGTACCAGGAGAGATGAAGTCGATGACGACGAAGACGATGAGGAGGAATAAGAAGACGACAGTGATGAGGATGATGAGGAAGCAGCAGTAGTCGAGATTACACCCGACCAGCCGCCACTGAGGAGTCCGGCGGTAAGCAATAGAAGCGAGGACCACAACATCGTCGTCGACCGCGGCATCGGATCGCGGTCTCCGATTTTACCGGACCGGCCGGTTACACGACGGCTCCGGTCTTTTTTTCTTCTTTTCTCGATAATTTTCGAAAAAAAAAATTCTCAATGCACTCTTTCCTTTTTGACTTATATTATTTTCCTCACTCGCTCTCTTTCTCTCTCTCTCTCTCTTTCACTTCACGCAAGATGCAAAAGAGGATCGCGATAATCAGACTTGCACCACTGCCAACTGCAGCAAATACTTATTGTTTGGCGGTCCATTCACGAAGTTGCTTTGTAGCGTAGTAGTAGCAGCACGCGCGGATGATTTTTTATTAAAAACAGGACCTCGCGTGGCGGCGGTGGTGATGATGATGGTGGTGGTGGTGGTGGTGGTGGTGGTACTCGGGGTGGTCTTGTGCTTGGTCTTTCTGCTTTAGTTTTAGCTTCCGCTATTGTCAGTCTGTCGTTGCAGCTACAGCTGCTATTGCTTCTTCTTGTTTCGCAAAGCACCGCCAGCCTCAGCCTCATTTTGCTTGCCACTAAACTCTTCCTCTTCTTCCTCTTCTTGCTCTTCTTGCTAACTTCGATCTTCACCCCAGTGCAGCTGTTATGATCCCCCCCGCGCGTACACTTTCTCGTCTACCACGTGTCTGCTCGTCTCCTTTTCTTCACTCGCGAATCCTTCCGTCTCTCTCTCTCTCTCTCTCTCACTCACTTTATTTTTGCTCTTTCTTGCCAACAGGCTCTTGTTCTCCAACTCCTTATAACGTCGACCGTGATTCCACTCGGACGATCATCAACTCGTCAGCCAGCACCACCAACGTCGTCGTCGTCATCTTCATAACCACTACTGCCGAATTCATCCTCTTTCCCTTTACTCACTGAGACACACACACACACACAACACACACACACACACACTTGTATATTTATATATTTATATTGACTCACACGAAAACAGAATCACGCGCGTTCACTTTTTTTCCTCCTCCTCCTCCTCTTCTTCTTAACTTCGAATCTCTTCTTCTTCTCCTCTCTCTCTCTCGCACTCACCTGCCCTTACCACCGATATCTCTCTTAAACGAAGTTTGCGTGGTACGGCAGACGAAGAGTGAATAAGGGAGAGAGAGAGAGGGAGAGGAAACTAAAAGGGCCACCACCGTCGTTGCACTGTATGTATATATATAAATATATATAATATAGATGATACTCCTTGCACACTTTTAAACACACGCGCGGGCGCACACAGCTTTTACGTCTTCCTCTTCCTTTTTACTTTTTCTTTTTCGTATTCACTTCAATTCAAAAATAACGCGCGAACATGTGTGTATGTGTATGTATTTGTGTGTGTGTGTGTGTGTATATATATGTGTTTACGCACCTTATCTCTTTTATTTTTAATCACTTTTCACGTATGTAAACCAAAATTAAACTTGGTTGTTTCGCGCACTTTTTTTAAAAAACAAACTTCCAAACGTAGCACGTGAAATTATGTATATTATTTATTATTTAATATTAATTCACTTCCTTATCCTTCTTATTATTCTTCGTCTTCGTCTTCTTTTTTTTCTTCCTTTCCAGCAGCAGCTGCCTTTAGTTTGAATAATAACTACACACAGCTTATTACCAGCACTACCTGATTCAGCAATTAATTCGACGTCCATTAATTTTCAACCAAACGAGCGAAGAAGGCAGTAACGTGAGCAGAACAAGGACGAGGAGATGGGAGACGATGACTGACAGCCAAATAATCCAGGATTGTCGTAATATTGCTTGTACTGTTTCTGCTGTTGCTGCTGTTTCTGTAACTGATGCTGCTGATGCTTATGCTGCTTTCGCATAGTTATATCTGCAGATGCAGCAATGCTATTGCTCGGAAGCGTTACGTTAACGACCGTTAACTGATCATCCAGTTGTAGCAGTAGCTTTGAATTGAAGATGATCGGTTCGTTAGGCTGATCGGTAGGCCGATCTGTAAGCACAGCTGACTCTCGCTGCTGCTGTTGCTGCTGTTGTTGTTGTGGTTCGATGTAGTCGATCGGTAATCTAGAGTCACGGAGCTTGGACGAGCGTAGCGACTGTTTCTTCTTCTTCTTCGTCGTCGTCTCCTTACAGTTGACTCGCTCCGGTAGCATCATGTGTCTTTTGCCCCGTCGCCCCGTCTAAGGCTTGTTCTTTCTTTCTTTCTTGGTGCACCGCCTTCTTTCTTTGCCCTCTCTTCTCCCCCCCCCCCCCCCGCCCCCTGATAACAATACTCTTTATGGTCGCACGGCTTTGCACACACTCTGTTTATGTATATACACCTATACATATATACGTTTGTCTCTTCCTCTTCGCTTCTCTTTCTATATGCACCGACGACCTTCTTCCTTCTTTGCCAAGCGTGACTCTCACGGTTGCCCTCACAGACAGGCAGACAGAGATAGAAAGAAAGAAAGAAGGAAGGAAAAAAATGAAGGTGGGGAAGGAATATAAAGAACAAGAGCAATATATATAGTGTACGTGTGTGCACTTGTCGTGGGTAAAGAGAGAGAGAGAATGATATTGCAGCAGCTGCTGTTATTTTTTTTTCTTATTATTTTTCAGCCATGTCACAAGAAAATCTAGTGTCGTCGTACATTGGATTGAGTTGTTAAACGACGTTGACGACAATAATAGTAACTACGATGACAATATAAAGGATGAGGTGAAGAAGATGTTATGTCAAGCACGTGGTGGTAGCAAAGCAGAAAGCTGCTGCTGCTGCTACCGCCGATATACCGGCTTTGCTGCTTCTGTTGCTGCAAGCACTCCACTGACATTTTTAAAAGGCCCGCCATACTTGGGCCCACCACCACCACCAGCACGTGCTGTTCTCGTGCATAGTTTTGTTTCTTTTTTTTTCTCTTTTTTAAAACACTTCACCTCTTTAATTTTTTTTTCTTTTTTTTTGTCACTGATTATGTTTAATTTTTTACACTCAATACATTGGATGTATGATTTCACTATATGTCAAACTATTTTCACTATACCGCTTACATTAAATCTAGCGGATAAAACAAAATCGAAATGAAAATAAAAAATAAACGAAATTTTAAACAAACAAACAAACAATCGAGCACAAAATCCTGTAGGTAAAGATTCAACAAATTAACTACACGACGAAAATATTATGATAATGACACTTTCGTAATTCACACAATTATCAATAATGTTTAACGACACACATTGATTTCTCTCTGTCAACCCCCTAAAATACTGGGAAAAAAATTCATTTTCAATCCAGATTTTTTTTTTAGGGTAAATGCAGCATAGCAATTTAGCATTGAGCAGAAATTTTTCTCCTGCTAATAATATACATGTAGTCCATAAAAGACAGAGACATTATATGTATACGTATAGTTAAATTATGTATGTGTAAGTGTGTGTGTGTGTGAATTTTATAACAGGAAAAAGGCTCGTTACGCGCGCGGCGGTTCAAATTAGACTGAGCTGGCCGTTCGCGCGGCTCATCGAGCGCCGGCAAATATAGTTGACAGCGCCTTACAACGGCCGTTGTGTGAAGCTCTGCGCGCGCAGGCTCTACACACAATTTCTCTCTCTCTCTCTTTTCTACTCACGAAGTAGTAGTAATAGTAGTAGTAGTAGTAGTAGTAGTAGTAGTAGTCTCGCGGACGCCCCCGTATTATATACCGCACGCAACAGCAGCAGCGGCAGTAGTAGCTACGATATAATATAGAGCAAAAGCGGACACACGGCTTTAGCGAATGAGTAAGAGAAAGATAGAAATAAAGAAAGAGAGTAGGTATAGCGGAACGAAAAGGAAGAAGCACAAAATAGTAGCAGTAACAGTAGCAGTAGCAGCAGCAGCGGGTCAGACTCTCTCACTCTCTCTCTCTCTTTTTCTCTCTTCCGACGATGGACTTGTCTTTTGGTGAACATTTATTCTTGATGCTCCTGTTCTTTTTCTCCCCCCTTCTTCTTCCTCTTTCATCTCCCTCATATTCCCATTCTCTTTCTCTCTCTCTTTTCTCTCTTTCTTATTCCATACGATTTTATATATATATCGTTTCATGCGTTTATATATCGTATATGTATGTAAAGATGAAGAGAACATCGGGGAGGACGGACGTAGACAGAAAGAAGAAATAGAAAATAGTGGAGGAGAGGAAGAAAGGTATACGACCTAGACATAAAGAAAGTGAACGATATATGTAGAAAAAGCATAAGGCAGGCGCTATACTAAAAGAGAGAGAGAGAGAGAGAGAGAGAAGTTCCGATTTGTCTGTGATGGTCCTCTCTTTTCTCTTTCTTCCTTCCTTCCTTCCTTCCGTCCGTCCGTTCACCCATCCTTCCTTCCTTCCTTCCTCATGACGCACCCTCTTTCTCTTTTTCTTCAACCCACCCACTCTCCCTTCTCCACCTTTCTATCACGGTTTGTCGCCCCTGCAGACTCGCAAGTATTCGCACTTATATGTATATATATATATATATATATATATATTCATCATCTCTTGCTAGCTCTTACTTTCTTTTTCCTTTCGCTTTAAGCTCGCGTGGAACGCCGCCGTAGGTCTAAAGTCTTCGTATACGTATAAATATATATAGTCTTCCTCGACGACGACGGCGACGACGACGACGACGACGACTAGTCGCCAAGTATAGTCGAAGTAGTATAGATAGTCTTATTGGTCTTACTCATCGTCTGCACCCTCAACGCTCTCTCTCTCTCTTATAACTTTCTCTCACCCCTCAAATTACTCTTCCTTTTGCCACCAAATTCGCGTCACTTCCCTTTTTTTTCTCTTTTTCATCTCACCTTGTTTCTTTTTCTCCCTTTCTTTCTCTCTCGCGTTCCTCTCCCAGCTTTTGATTCTTCTTTTCGGCTGATATGTAAAGAGATCGTGGGTATAGAGGAAAGTGGGAGAAGAGAAAAGGGGAAATACAGACGCGAGTGTATATTGCGAGCTTTGATTTGCGTGCGTGGTATATGCTGCTGCTGTTGCACTCACATATATATATACGTGGACAAGGAGAGTCGCGACTTATCTGATCGGACACACTGTGTCGCGTGTTCGCACTTTCGCTTCGCGACCGATTCCCATATTTATTTATGTATGTATGTATAGGTGTATATGTTTGGAGCCCTGCTTTTTATCGGCTCTCTTTCCACACACACACGCGCGCGCGCACAGTGTCGAGTTGTGTTGTACGTTTTAATTTCCCGTTTCGAAAAAGAGACAGAGTTAGAAATAGGATGGTAGGGTTATGAGAGGGATGGGAAAGGTTTGGAATCACGTGTAGTCTTTTTCCTTCCCTTTTTCCCCTCTTCCCATCAACTCACTCTCTCTCTCTCTCTCTCCCTCTTTCTCGCGGTATATATGGCAACGCCTGCGAATATCCGCCGTCGGGGTTTTGAATTTCTTGCTTTCAATTAGCCTCCCCTACCCTACCCCCCTTCTTCTCTCTTCTTTTCTCCCTGCGCGCCGCGTGGAATGGCAAAAAGAGCGAAACTGATACTATCGCCGCGAACTTTGCGCTCGGACGCGCTCCGTGAGGATATAGCGGACTTGAGCACTTCCGGCCGATTCGTATATAAAAAAAGAAGGGCTCTGTACTTTTATTTTTTTTTTTATTTTTTTGTTCTTTTTTGTTTTCTCAATTCTTTCTCTCTCGCGTGTTAAAGGATCGTTTGTGATCGATGATCAAACAATCCTGTTGCGATATTATGTTTTTTAATAACGTTGCGCTCGTCGAATTAACATAATCGTTTAGCTTGAGTGCGGCAATTGAAACTACCTGATAAGACGTATAGATAGGCTCGAGGAAAATGTGGGGCTTGACAATAGCAGCTGAAAAATAAGAAAGAGTGGAATAGAATAAGGTGGTTGAGAAAGAGAGAGAGAAAAAAAAATAGTGCTGGTAAGCCATTTTCTCAAGACTTATTGTGCAATCAGATGAATTGGCGAGTATCGAAGAAAAAAAAGAAAGAGAGAGAAAGAGAAAAAGAAAAAAAAAGGTCACATGTATCCGCTGTGGGCATGTGAAAATTCGTTGGCAGACGATAAAAATAGAGGTATTACGGTTTCAGACGCAATCTTATAAATTCAATCCTCGAGTCTACTGCAGAGGAAAGGAAAAAAAAAGATGAATTTTTTTTTTTCATCTTTTACTCTCCTCTTTTCTCGTACGAGAAGGAACGTAAACTGTTTGCCAATCAAATCAATTTTATGGGGATTCAGCTGGGTGAATGATTTTTCGATCGTTTGAACAAATGTGTTCTTAGTTATGTCTTTACGTGCTTTGGGTTGTCGATAAGTATGCTGTTGCTACATATATTGTCTTTAATTTTTTTTTTTAAGGATTATGATTGTTCTGAATTTTTATTAAATATGTTACTTGAAAGATCTAAATCAATAGCTCTTTAATAAGGGCTGAAATTTGAATATTTATTTTATTAAGATAAAAAAAAATTCTACGTTACGAGGTTATTCCGAAATCAGAAAATACGTAAATTAATAACAATAATATTTATTACTCATTAAATACTTAACTAATTTTTAAAGGCAAAAAAAAAAATTTTTTTTTGAAAACGAAAATAAATTATACATTTAAAAAGAACTTACTATTGTGACATATATTTTAAAATTAACTTTTGAAAGAAATTAATATCCTGCAGCGCGCATATAAACGTCTACCTAATTAACGTGTCCCCGTTTTTCATAATTTCTTTTTAGAGTATTCCATGCGATACTGAAATACACTCACACATACACGTTTACGATCAAATAAATTTAATTTAATAATATTTAATAAAATTTTAATTAATTATAAAACAAATTCAATTGCAACAAACAAAAAAGATTTTTTTTTTTCAATAAATCAACGCAAATGATAAATAAAAATAAAAAAAACAAATCAACGTTACACATATTTTATCATATATTTTCTGTTTCTTTTCACACCCACAATCACATACAGCCAACGCTCATTAGGGTATACCGTGCGACAGTCACGAGTGAAAATAGAAAAAAAAAAATTCCAAGTCGTAAGGCGACAGCCTTAACATCGAGGGCAGCAACTGTGTACATATAAATTATAAAACGATTTTAGGGCTTTGGAGCGCGAAACGACTGTTTGTGTTGTGTGTACGTATGTTTATATAATGCGTGTGTGAGAAAGAGAAAGAGAAACATTGATGGGAAAAAAAGAGGGAGAAAGAAGCAAGAAAGAGACGGAGGGATCACTTGGACCGATCTTTAGGAGGATATCTCTCTCTCTCTCTTTCTAGCGCGTTCACACCCGGCGTAGCGCGGACGCGACTCCAATATAGGCCTCCCGTCGTGGATTTGAAAACGGTGCGGTAAAAGAGACAGTTCAGGCCCATTAGAAGGGTATTTATGGATTGCCCCTGTGGCTCAGGCTAACGCACTATATGAGCTGATGCTGTTGCTGTTGCTACTGCTGCTGCTGCTGCTTTTGCCCACGCACGTGCGAGCGGGCGCGCGCATAACAAGGCGCCGGACGATGAAAGCGAAAGCAGGGAAGATTTAACTTTCTGTGTTTGTGCGTGTGTGAGTCTATACATGTATAAACGAGATCTATGAATTGAGAGAGAGAGAGAAAGAGAGAGAGGAAAATTTGGGTGGTATTTTCTGTTTTGTATGCATTACTTTTTTTTCCTTTCCAACTGATGACTTTTTTTCTTGTTTTTTTTACAAATTTGGTGTTTGAATGGAAGGTAGATTTTAATTTATTAAATTTTATTTTACTTTTTTAAATTTATGGATTTTTTAGTGATTGTTTAAGTTTTCAAAATGTCGAATGTAATTTTATGTGTGAAAAATGGTAATGATCTGCAGTCAAGTAAATGACAGATATATTTTACATTTTGGTATAAATATCAATGTTTCAATTAATTGCTTGAAATTATTAAAAGTTTGCATGTTAATTATGTGTAATCAAAGCTTTAGTTTTTTTACAAAATTAAAGCTTTAATTTTTAATACTGGATTTTATCTCTTAATTTTCTCGTGAATTCAGTTTGACATGATCAATTATTCACTAATGAATTCTCAGTATGATTAAATTAAACTGTTCAATAATTAAAAAATCAATATCGTAATCATTTGCATTTAATTTAAAAACAAAAAAGACTTATATAGAATAAAATTCTGTAACACTCTTGTGCAATAAAATAGAAATAACATTGAAAATTATTAGTTGAAAAAAAAAAATTGAACTTTACAATGAAAAGATGAACCAAAAATATTAAAGGAGAAATAAAAAAAAAATTATGCAAGAGCGAAAAATAAAAGCAATGCAACTCTATAAAGCTTGGCGAATGTTCTCCACCTCCGCACCTCTATCCTTCCCTATATCTTTCTGTCTCCTTCTTGTTCCTCTTGTGCTCTATTCGCACGACTGCTAAGGCACGCGACTTACATTATGTATGTCAGCCTAGAAACTCCCTTAGTTTCTCTATCCTTCTCTCTGTCTCTCTTATATTTACGAAAATGTCCGCGTGTCCTGGACGAAACGACAGTATATATATGTGCGAAAGACCGAGTGTACTCACATTGCTGTATATTTATGAGGCGGAGCTCTAAAACGACGATTAAATTTCATGAGCTACGAGAAAAAAGAGGGGGGAAGGAGAGGAAGAGGGAGAAGAGATCAATGACAAATGTGTATTGATAATTGAAATTACTTTATTTGAACTTTTTTTCGTTCTCATCCTTTGGCTCATTAAATTGGATGACTTTATGTAAAAGAAATGCGAGAGAGCTTCGTTTTTAAAGACGGAAGCGGATATTATATATGAATTATGTATTTTGTAAAGCTTTATGAAGTTTCAAAATTGTTAATTTATTGAAGCTACTGAATTTTAAATTTGCCAAGAATTGCATTACGTCTCATTTCTTATAAATGTCAAAGGAATCTCTTACGTAACTTGAAATTTCATTTTGATAATTATTTCTTTTTTTTTTATTTTTCCAGACAAATATTTAATAGGTTTACCTCTTAACTTCTGAAGTAGATATTTACATTATTTGTAAAACGATTTTATTAATTAAAAAAAAAGAAAATTCAAAAACTTTGACTCTACAATTGAATTAAAATGTATAAATTCAAAGAAACGATTACATGTGGAATCGAAGACTTTTATTATTTGATCCTTTTAATATTACATATCAAGTGAAAAAATACACTCACTTGCACAAGCTATCTCAATAAAAATAACGAAGGAAAAACATAAAAGAAGATACCGTAATAAACAGCAATAATGCACCAAATTTATCTTCCACATTAACCATACATATTAAGCTCAACAAAAAATTTACTTCTCCATCACACGTATTATACATAGTAAAAAATACACACAGAAGTTAAGCTCGATCATTCTATATTTACAGTAGTAAGTACACAAATTCACAAGCCAAACAAAATTTGTGCGACTTTATAGCGGCTCTGACTCTTCCTTTCCTTTTGGCTTTGTGCACGTGTCCAAAAGGTGCACATATAGCAGGAGAATAAATAAGTATATTTATACCAACCATCCAGCAGTGTAGTAGCATTAGCAGCAGCAGCAGCAGCAGCAGTAGCAGCTCGCGGGAGGTGCGTCGTCGTCATCTTCGGCTTTCTTCCTCACACAGGATCCAGACGCCCCGTGGTCTGCTGCAATTTGTGTACAGTGTCCTCTCCTATATACTCCCCAAGCCCCAACCTCCGAGCTTCTCTCGCGCGCTCTTTAACATAAGGAACCAACCACCAAGCCTCCCCCACCAAGCGCTCTCTGGCTTATTTTTCAACTTCCGGTCAAACGGGTCCTCCGCCAGTCGGTCTGCTGTCCTATAACCATCTCCCTCTCTCCCTCTCTCCCTTTCTTCCTCTCTTCATCGTTAATCGCTCTTTCTTTCTCGCTCCTACAAAGCGAGACTGGGACCTACTAAGAGAACATATAGGGATGCTTTTGTAAGTAGCTCGAAGCACCTGGCACGCGCCGACTCCTCTCAGACGTCTTTATGCAGCCAGAACCCACGTGCCCACCTCTTTATACCCCACCCTTCTCTATATCTCTCTCTCTCTCTCTCTCTCTCTCTCTCTCTTTCTCTTTTACTCCCTCGAAATATTTCCGTGTCTATACGTTTGTATATGTATGTATGTATATACATACGTAAATGTGTACAAACGCACACAATTCTGAGCATTTACGGGCAGGATCTCTGTGCTGTATACATTATGCTTAATGCTATATATAACAACACACCAGTACCTACTGCATTGCCTCGCGTTACGGTCGTTCATCTTTTTCAATTATGTCACTGACTAACTACGCCTCCGTGCACAAGAAAATTTTCCCTCTTTCTCTCTTACCTTGCCTTTTCGTCCTTCTTCTTCTCTCTCTCTCTCTCTCTCTTTACCATTCTGCTACTGCTTCACACAGCCCCTTTTCTTCCTTTCTTCTTCTTTCTCACCGATCCTTTCTGTATTTCTTCTCTCCAAGGCTGAATACGTCAGAATTTACTGGTTCCTTAAAGTTGCGTAGTGTACATAAAACTTTACGAGCGGCTTTACAAGATTAAGAATCTAGCTATTAGCCTCGTTTAAATACTAATCTAATGTAACTAGCAATTATGATTTATTCGCAAACACACAATCAAGGGGCGCGGTAGCGGACCCGTGGCAAGTATGAGGTAGCCACGGGGGCCGCACTGCTGGACCCTATATATACATTACATTTCACCAGTCGCT
>JAPYZE010005099.1:0-10566 GCA_030522805.1 Leptomastidea abnormis | reverse complement strand
AAACAAACCTTGAGAACCAGCAACAGGTCCAACAGTCCTAGTTTTCTTCGGCAAAGCAGTCTCATTAACATTATCATCAACATCCTCGGTAACCTTAGGTGCAGCAGCAGAATTAAGTCTATGATGAATCTCGCCCAAAGCCGGCAATCTTTTATTCCATAACGAAAATTCCGTAGCTTTTGGCGGACTCAATCTGTCGTCTATGATTCTTCGAGCAATTTTTTCGCTACGCGTACTACTGACAACCGTCTCCGGATAATCCGTACTTGAACTCACACTCGTAATAGTAGTCGTAGTGGTAGTCGATGTAGTTGTTAGTAACAGAGTAAAATTAAAAACACTCGGCATTTTTAATTTGAGATCAAAGAAAAAAAATTATATATATGTATTTATATATAAAACGCGTGGCTGGACTGAGGACCAGCAAGTGTCCCGAGTAACAACTCGCTTGGTTCTTTTATGCACCTCGTCACGCTAGTCCACCAACATAAAGTGAGAGTAAGTGTATGAGTGAGAGAAAGAGAGAAAAAAAAACTATATAGCTATTATGATGAGCTTGGCATTTCGACAGTGAACGCTATTTAAACTGACCGAGGATATATCGCGTAACCTATGTTGTTTAAAAAATAAAATAAAAAAAAAAGGGGACCGATGTATATGCTGGATGCTATAAGACTGCACGTGTGCTGGTTATTTCACGCGGAACGAGATTTATAGGTATGAGCTTTTATGTGTTATGTATGTGTGTATGTTGTTAAAGTGTTGGATTAGAGTTAATGTGTTGTGCGTGTGCGTATGTGTTATATTTTTATGCGTTATGCTTTCTGATTGGGTAATAAAATCTTTCTTTTTTATCTTTTTTTTTTTTTCATTTTGAGATTAAAGAATTGATCGTAGAGAAGTTATAAGTAAAGTGTGCATACTTTTTTTTTAAATTTTTGTTATTAGGTGCGACGTTTATTTATGTTTATTAATTTATTGGATTGTATTGATTAAGTGGGATCATATTCATAGTGCATTTATATGCTAATTAAATTCAATTTGTGTATGTTTTTTTTTATTATTGATTTTATCGGAAAATATATCGGCAGTGCTCATAACGCGTCGTTATATAAGTAAAAATGTATTTTACAATATTTTACTTGACGTATACTTTAAAACATATAGATATATATATATATAAAACTACAATATGATTTTGTAATTCGCAGTACGAATTGTTTTCCACGAACTTTTTTTATGGCGAATTTTTACTTATGTTGGGGTGAGAGATTTCATCGTGATAAAAAAGAAATATATATATCGTGATATTTCTTAATTAAACAGTGAAAAGTCGGTGTGAGTTTACTTGAGAGAGAGACGCGGAAATGTTCTTTCCTGTATATAATTCCAATTTTCACTTGACTTTCTCGTACTTATAACGTGAATCATCGTGAAAATAATAACATTTAGATTTTTTAAAGATTGTAATTGATAAGGTATATGTTATTACAAAGAATTTTTTTTTTTTTACAAAAGTATTTCTTGTATCATGAACAAATATTTTTCAATTATTTTATTTTGAAAAAAAATCAAGTATTGCTTTATGACTGCAATTTAATATTATAATAGATTGCTATATGATCGTATGAATTTCGAGTTCACGAGACTGTTTAATTTTAATTTAGATCATTTAGCTTCGTAGTCACGTAGTATACTTATAATAGGATCAGCAGATATTTTAAAACTAGAGCGCTTAAATTTTGAAGAAAAAAAAACTTTGAAAAGTATACATAGATTTTTATTTTTTAATGGTAATGTATTATCTAAGCCTTAAATCCCTATTTGATTTTTTAAAAATCTTAAAAAAATGCATCTTATAATTTTTTTAAATAGGATTAAGTTCATTGTAAAATTAACACAAATAAAATTTAATAACATCATTATTATTATTATGATTTCAAACTTTTTCCCATAAATACTTATAAGAAAAATTAATTTTTATTATGGAACTGGAAACTATACGAATGACTTAGTTAGGAGAGTGTCAGTTTGAGAATCCACTAGTCGTGGGTTCAATTCCTGGCATTTCTTAGTTCAATCATTGCGTAAATTTGTCACAAACCAAAATACGCTCAATTTATAGTGTCAAAAAGGTTAAAACATTTCGATCTCTTCACGAGTTTTTTCGAACCATTAATATTTCCCATTTTAATTGCATTTAATTTTTCGCATTTATTTCATTTTGATACTCTTTTTTTTTATTATTATTATTATTATAATTATTATCAGCATGTAAATGTTTGTAGAAGAGAGAAAAAAAAGTAAATTAGATTTCTAGAAAGCAAAAGTAAAGGCTTCAGATTATCTAAATATTTTTTTACTTGCTTCAGAAATATTTAATACCTGCTAGGATTTAATTGATCTAAACGTGATTATTACATTATGTCATATTGGGAAAGTGTGAATATTGAAGGTTAAAAATAAAAATAAATAGAAATAAATTGTAATAACTTAAAGGAAGTAAACGTATATACAAAACTGATTTTCCTTTCTATTTCTTTAATTGACTACAGGAAGTAAGTCATTTAAAATCATGAAAGAAAAGCAGGAGTTTTCTTAAACTCTAACATAAATAAAAAAAAAAAAAAAAATCTATGTCATAACATATAATATTATTAAACTTTCTTATCCCATATTACTATTCTTATCATCTCTATTTTTTTATTTACCAATTTAAATATCTCGCAACCCAATCAAATCTTAATACGAATTCAAACATATTATTATCATCAGTAAAACCAAATCAAAGTAAACCCGCAACAAAAGACACTATATAATACCAACAATCCTCTAAACCCATATCGCACATCCGATTTGCACAATCTCCAACACATACACACATACAAACGACAAAAAAGATTAAAATAAGAAAAAAGAAAAAAAAATGTACATTTATATATATCTCGCCATTGATAGGTATACACAGATAACAATCTAAACTCGCATATACTATATAATAATATATCTAGCAATAAGTAAAGGCAAGAGAGCGCTTGCACGCTTGCGCCAGGACAATTTGTTCCGCTCGACCCTTCCTCCTCCTCCTCCTTTTTTTCTCTCTCACTCTTTTTTTTTATTTCAGTGCAATCACGTTGCGGCTCGCAAGTCGCGAACTTCATTGCGCGTGACGTTGAGAGAGAAGAGGATGAGAGATATATATTCTTGCGCTTATGGACACACAACACTGTATATATACCTACGATATGGCAACTTTTTTTTTATTTTATTTTATTTTTGGTTGCCGCTCGTTAGCGCGATTTCCCCGAAACTCACGGGACAAAATTTTAATGACGAACCGTTATGGCTCTTTCCTCTCTTCATGTGCTCTGTGTGTGTGTATGTAGTTACTTACTTGTAAGAGCAGTTTAATTGTTTGGATTGCGAGGGAAGGTGCGGAAAATTGAGGATAGACTAGGAGGTTGTATATAAATGTTGTTGCGGTAGTGTGGTGAAGATATGTTGAATTTTTTCTTTTTTTCTTTTTTTTTTGGTGGTATGGAAAAGGAAGTCTGGGAGAGTTGCGTGCGTTCGAGCGCTTTGGGATTGTTGAGAAAGTTTTTGGATGGTTTTTCTTGGTTACGGGTTTGAGGGAAAGAATTTTTCTTTTTTTTTTTTGGAAGTTAAAGAATTTTAACAATGATAAAGTAGGAAAGAATTGAAATAATTCATTTTGTGTTTGTAGTGAAAATTTGGTATCTTTACCAAAAATTGTTTTAGACATAGTTTTTGATTAAATTTTATTCAATGATGAATATACTTTGATAAAACTTTTGAGAGTTACAAAATATATATAAATCGTTTATACAAAATATAACATTATCTACTAAATTGTTTGTAAATTTTAAATTAAATCTGAGAATCTTTAAAATAATTTTATAGAAAATTCAAGATAAGTCATGTCTAGATGCTATCTATCTCGGTGAAGAGTAGCTATATCCAAGAGAGAGAGCATCTTTGTGCTCTTACTCATCTACACAGTATATTGACCTTATCTCGTTTATTAGATGTTTCAGGTCAGATCGTAGACTCATAATTTTTCTTGGTCTTTAGTTATGCGACGTAGTAGACTCTGTGTGTACTGCTTGTTGTGTTTGCTGCTAAACAGACTTTGTTTCAAAAATTTTACTTTAACAATACTGGTTATTATTTAATAATAAAAAAAGAAACAGCAAGTAGCATCATTAAAAACATAGTTATTTTTTTTTTTTAATTTATTCACTGCTAAATTACTATACTTAGAAAAATAAAATTATCTACGAAGATAGAGATATAATGACTGTTGTTTGTGAGTATAAAAATCTTTCATATAATATAACCTTATAATAATTTTGGATATTCATTAATTATAAAATTAATTAAAAAAATATAATTTCGCCTTTTCCTTCATCGAGCAACTACCTACATAATATTTAAATTTAATATTTTTGTATCATTTTTCATCGAAAATTCATTTCATAATTCCACTTTTTTTCATTTTTAGATAATAAAAATATCTTCTTAATCCCTACATATTCCCCCTTTATATCTACCCCCCCCCCCTCTCTTATGAATAATCAATCATGAACGTTAACAAACTCAATAGAATACATTAACTCGCATAACTTTACGATCCATATACAATCACATCTGATTCAATACATAATACACATCAATAGCAAACATTTAAAGCACGCATGCGATCGATCGTCATATATATACCTACAGTCGATGTACATCGTCCTCTCTCTCGCATATACCCAGAGAAAGAGAGAAAGAGAGATAGAGAGCAAAAATTACCACACCGCGTTCATGTGAAAATTGGAAGAGTGCCATAAAGAGGACTATACAAAAAAAGAGAAACAAAAATAAATGTACAAAAAAAAAAGTCACGAATCTCTTTCTCTCTCTCGTCGATCGTTGATTTGTTGCGGTAAATTGTGATAACGTATATAAGGGTATATAAAAACGAGTGTAAACAACTAAAGTGGTATACAATTTAAACAAGTGATGCGAAATACTTGTTTGAATTGTTGGGTGAATGTATGTATGGTATCTACGGTGTGATGAGCTTGCAAGCTCGCTTTTTAAAAAATAAAAATATTAATAAATGCGCATATTGATGAAAAAATTTGTATTTTTGTATCTGTTTATTTAAAAGTATGAAATTTAAATAAAACTTGTACAGGTATAAATATAGAGGGTGAAATATTTGTGGGTTATACTTTGTTTACGAAAGGGTTAATGTACTCTTTTCTCTTTATCTCTTTGAAGGTATAATATGTAGGATATATATATAACATTATACTGACGCTGTTGAAAATCTCGACTAGTAAGGTGTGCAGCATGTCGTTGACCTCAAAACCCTATGTTTGATAATATACATTTTAAATCTCGTGTACGTGACTCTACAAAATTTAAATAAAGGATATACAATTTGTATTCATGCATATATGTAATTTTCATTTTATCGATGTATTTATCTCCTAATAAATTAAAAATCATTTTATTATACTGTAGCAATAATTAATTGCACATAAAAACAATAAAAATATAAAATTAAATAAAATTTTATTCTCTATAAAAACTTCGTGTCTAGACATAAAAAATTTGGTTTTATACATTTGATAAAATTATTCTCCGTATAAGTGGTTTTAGCTTTACAAGAAGACCATATTTTCTTCGCATATATACATACATATATATCGTTTTATTCGCTTGTAACGTGTAATATCTCAAACACAAAAGCTTAAAAGTTCCGCGACCAATATTTTCTCGCAAGCAAAACTTTTACATTCTCTCTTTCTCTCTCACACACACGTATCTTGTAATACGTATTATAGCCTTTTCTAAGAGGGTCTGTATATTTCAACCTCCCCTCATCGCTTTATAAGAGATAAGGAACTTTCCATGTCTGCGTGACTTATACATTCAATTATGAAATTTCACTTACGAGACTTAGAAAAGTTAAGACATGTTGAATTTTCAGTTTTATTATTTTCTATTGTTTGATTATTTTTTTCTTATATTTTTTATTTATTTTCTTTTGTTTTTAAAATATAGATATATCCGCAATAATAACATTTCAAATGTCAACTGTATTATTTGAACTTGAGTAGAAAATAAAAAAGTTTTGTATCATAAAAATAAAGCGGTCACTGGTTTATTTATTATCTAAATATGTATACCTACATATGGTACATGCATTTATATGTAGAATAAAAAAATTTTCTCGATCCATTTATCTAATTTTCAGGGATTGCTTTCCTTAAAGTTTCATTTGATAGCTTCCTCTCTCTTTAAGTCTAGTAGTAAAGAATTGAGGATATTTTTTTTTTTCATCAGGAAGGAAACGTCGAATTTTCATGGATACGGTAGTGTATATAGTCAGAAGGTTTTCGTTTTTACGTATTCAATATTCACGAGAGACAGAGAGAGAACTTTTTTTTTCTTTTTCCTACTGATATTTATGTATTCGTTATTTTAACGATACTACGGTACAGGTTTATTTATAAATTTACGTGCGCAATCAATCTTCGTTTAATGAATTCATTAATTTTTCACTTTTATTGCCTGTATTTCGTTAAAAGTAAAATTTTTTATAAATAAAACAACAAGCAAATAAACTGAACAAATATTTATTTTTGTGTCCATCAATATTAATTATTGAATATTTATACACAATCAGAGATATTTTTTATTACACATTTTACAAAGAGAAAGTAAACGATGTAATTAACAAAATATTGTAATTATCATGAGTCATGTGTAAAAAAGTATCTGCTATACTTATCGTCACTCATACTTTCCCATTTCTCCCCATAAAAAAAAAAACAATATTATCTCACCCTAAATATCTAATCGCATCTTTAAACTTTATAACACCTGTTATCTATCATACACTAAAAATAAAAATTGCATTTTTACAATAGAAAACGCTATAATAAATTACTCTCCCATAAACCAATTTCTCTCACCATAAAATTATATCTAGCATAAAATTATCATTTACATACAGACGAATCACCCAGTCGTAACTATAAGCAATATAATCCCTATACTAAAATTTACCCATCAAAATCATCCCCTCATCATTACCCCTCAAAAAAAAAAAAAAAAATATTTCAATTCTTACTCACATCGAATAAAACCTATATACCTATATACATATACACATAACCAATATCACAACAAATTACAGCATCATTTCTCTTATAACGATATTCTTCACACAAGACATACTATCACATAATTTATATATCCTTGGTATTCACGTCTTTTATCTTACCAACCCTGGAATCTCAATTTACAGCCTGAATACCACCGTCTGCTAAACTGACTTTCCTTCACCTTCCTTCCTCTTTCTCATCCACCTTCTTCTTCTTCTCTAAATCTAATCCCAACTTCTCAACGCTCTCTCAGCACATCGTGTCGATAGGATTATATATACGCGGTTGGAATTACACGACGTGACAGCTTCTTTTACTTACTATCTATATACCTATATATACCTCTCTTCTCAATATTTTTTTTCCTTCTTTTTTGACACTACGTTTCCGAGTATAAATAAAAAGATCGTACCTATAGGTATACTTTATTTCGATCCGCAATTCGTCAATATTTACACATTTGAAGTCAATGGCTAAAGTAATAATTGGTCGATCATCTTGCTAGATAAAAACAATCGATATATCGTAAATAAGAAAGCGAGATACGTATCTTATAAAAATAAAAATAAAGAAATAGTAGCGTCTGAAACGAGACTAAAATTCTCGTACAATCATTATACGAACGTATATTATATACTCACCATGCGCGTGAAAGGCAAACGAATTTAAAAAGAAAAAAGAAAAATAGTAAAGGCGACGAGTTGGCAAGTGTAGTGCAATTTGTTCCGCTCGGACTTGCGACAAGTACCATCTATGTATCCGCATATACACATACCTATATACAATTATCATCATCATCATCATCAACATAATATTTGTATGTATAGGTGTATACACCATTTTTTTCGCTAACAAAAAAAATATGTGATCTAGAATACAGATCTCTTTTTTTCTCTATCTCTCGTGTGCAATAATAGCTTTTTTTTAACTCTTAGGTATATATTATGGATATAATATAGTCGCGCAATTTTAGCGATTGCGCGAGTCTTTATAATCATGTGCGTAATTCAGGCGTATAGATGTACCACAGTGAACAAGAGGGAAAAGAGAGCGAAAACAAGTATATGTATGAGAAGGAAGGAAGAAAGAGAGGGAGAGATGGTTATAAGGGAGAAATGGTTAAAAGTGAGAGTGTGTATGTATGTGTGGGTGTTGTAGGCTGGAAATTGAGGGATGCTGGATGTATATAGCTAAAAAGGGCTCTGAAATAGAAGGGAGGGAAAAGAGTGTAAGGGACGTTTTCCCTACTGTGCGGTCTTGATGTATATATAGCGATTGCGATGCCCTTAGGGCGAATGAAAGCCTACTCTACTCTACTCTACTCTCGCTTTTACTGAGAGCGCAGAAAGACGAATTCAGTGTGAGAGAAGAAGTGAACGTGAACGGGAGTATAGGTATATATACAATATATACTATGTAGGATATGGTTTTATATATACAAGGAGGTCTCGAGTGGCCGGAAAAAAGGCATGTTAGAGAGATGAAGTAGTATAGTAGTATAAAAGTAGTAAAAGTAGTAGTAGGTGGATGAGAAGAAGAAGAAGAAGAAAAAGAAGAAGAAGAAGAGAATGGGACGTAGGAGATTCGTAAGAAGAAAAGGACGGAAGAAGAATGAGAGAATTCTTTGCGATAAAGAAGTATGTACTTGCTATATATGTATGAATTGTTTTTTTCAAAAATGGTCTGGAGGGATGAAGGAGTTTTGGTGTTTAAATGAGAGAAGAGTGAGTTGAGAGGAAAGGGATATTATATGAAAAAAAAGTTGAAGAAAAAGAGAGAGAGAAAGAGAGAGAGAGAGAGAGAGAGAGAGTGTGTGCATTAGGCTTTTATGTACTACGCGCGGCTTTTTAATCTTACTTCTGGCTGGGCGCGAATGGTATATGGTTATATATGTAAGTAAAGTCGATGTGTCTGCCAGCTGGCTTCATTATGTTTATATCCACTTTTCTTGTGCCAGCTGAGGAAGTTTTTTTTTCTTTTTGGATGCTGTGTGTTTTTTGGTATTTTTTATAAAAATATGTAATTATATGTTATTAGTTGGTTTTTGATAAAAATTGTTTTTTTTTTCAAGTTTGTTTGAAAGTATGATACTTATCTATAGTTTGGAGTTTTGTAAAATTAGCTAGAAAGTCACTTTGGTCTAATAAGCTATATTTACTTGTCTTTGGTTAATGAAACTTTTTTAAACTAGTTATACTTGGAAAATTTTTATACAGGAAGTCTAGTTGGCTTGCTAATTGCAACTTTTACTACTTTTAAAGTGTCTGATTGTACAAAGGAAGTTAATTGAAATTCGATGTAGTTGATACGCGAATATTGTTATATTAGATGGTACAATTTTTAATATATTTAAATTTATCTTAATAAATTAGTTATATACTTGTATTTATTAATTAAAATAATTTTAATTATGCTAATTACGGAAATGTATATATAAATTTAGTGAGATGCTTTTAGTACACACTTCAAAAAACTTACATTTCTTCCACTTGCTTAACGAAAATAAAAAAAAGGTTTAAATTTTTTACCTTTAAAAGCTACAATATTTTTCAATTCAGGTCACTGATAAGTATACGTTTCTACAAAGCTTTGTGTGCTGTAGTAAAAAAAAGAATGTCGGATTAAAACTTGTGAAAAATTGTTTTTCACTTAAAATATAGTTTCTGTTTTATTTTTTTTTTTTTCACATGAAATTATAAAAATTTTAAGGAGTTTCAATTTCTAAATATAATATAGTAACCCAGTTGCAAAATAAAACCTACTCTATCCGTAAAAGCCTGAATTTCTTAAAAATAAAAAACTTTTCACTTAAAATCTCTACGGATAAAGAAATAATACTTTTGACTTATTTATCGTACTTATATATCCTTTATCGGATACCAATATCCTTCAAAATTTTTATATTCATATATATTTACCCATAATATCGGATACCAATATCCTTCAAAATTTTTATATTCATATATATTTACCCATAATAAATCGAAATCAGGATAAAAAGTCAATTCATATTTATAAATCAGTCAAAATCTCTCTCATTCGTTCTATTATTCAAAGAGATACGCTTCAATTTATAATTTACCACTTGTTCGACACACAAATTCTTATTGACATTTCATTTCCAATGCATGTGTAATACTAAAATGCAAATATCACCAACAATCACATATAGGTATAGTATGTATAGTACATAAAATACCATATAACCATTACTCTCCCATAAACAGTCAATTCATTCCATCCATAAACATCCTAATCACATAAAACGACAAATTTCCAATCATAAAAAAAGAAGAGAAAGAAAAAGAAATTGTGTATAGTTACTACGGTCAATCGATTCCTATTTATACTTCATTCATATATAAACATGTACGTATGT
>JAPYZE010005096.1:0-11492 GCA_030522805.1 Leptomastidea abnormis | reverse complement strand
AGAGCCCCCCCCCCCCACACACACACACACATACATTCTATCATCAACGAAGCTAAAGCACCTCAATCTATATATATATATATATATATACATTTCATTTTTTGCAAGACTATATACCACTATAGCTGCTGCTACTGCTTCACTATATACAAGAGTTGTACGGGCCGTAAAGGTATAACCCACTTTCGGTCCAAGCTATATCCTCACTTCCCATCTTTCTCTCACTTCCCTCATCCCTTCTCATATACCCTTTACAACCACCTCTCTATAGGAAAGCCTACACTGAGTAGTGGGTTGTAAAAGCATGTTACGAGCCGCGTTATACAAGAGAAAGAGAGAGAGAGAGAGAGAGAGAGAGAGTGTGGTGTTCTCGAGCACGTGTGTATTAAGCATGTGACCACATCGACACCACACCAAAAGGCTTGATTATTGCTATACTGTATATGCTATTGTGAATTGTGTGAAACTGCTGCTCTTGCTACATTTTCGCGTTTTATTTTTGGCCTGTTCTTGTTTTATGGATGAATTTGGTGAGTGAGTGTGCTTTGATGCGGCTGGTGGTGGTGGTGATTCTAACTCTGGATGATAATGGATGTTGTATATAGGAAGGAATATATTGTTAGAGAAAGATATATGATGAAGGGGAGTAAAAGGTGCAAGTTTTTTTTTCTCAGTATAAAGCTAGTTTAGCTAGGTCGTTACCGTGTAACCGTGATTAATTATTACGCTAATGAGCGAGGACACACGAGAGGTATAGAGAGAGAGGGAGAGAGGGGTAGTGGTTGTTGGTGGTAAGAGAGAATATGAGCGAGTGGATATATGAGTTTTGGACTGGTAATCGATAAAGGTCGTCTCGTGGTTGTATAATGGTGATGGATAAGAGCAGCTATACGAGTATATAGAGTATATATAGTGCTTGCTATCCGATATATATATATATATATATATATATCTATGTACCCTCTCTTACTCACTCACTCACTCACTCATTCACTCACTCACTCTGATATTGATATGACATATCTCTTCCGGTGACATATCAAGATTGAAATGTGGCGGGATGCTTCCTCTCTATCTCTCTATCTCTCGCTCTCTTTATGTCATCCTTTTTTAGTGGAAATGAAATTGCGCGTGTGTCAGGGATTAATTTTTCAAAAAAAAACTAATATTTTTGTTTTTGTAGCTTTTGTGTATACTCGTTTTCAAAATAATTAAGTTAATAACTTTTATGGTGTGTTCTGAAATTTAAGTATTATGAACAAAAAAAAAATAATAATATTTTTGGTATACATATACCTATGTATTTTTATTTTTTAAGTTTTACGTTACCAAAAATAAAATTGAAACAATATTATCGATTTTTTTTTATGAGCGCAACATTGTTCTCCGATAAATAACTTTTTAAGTCACTCGATATTAACCGATAACTCGTAAACCTTTAGCGCACTTGAAAAAATCACCAAAAAAAAAAATAGTCAAATAAAACTATATTATAGGTTCTTTCACAAAATCACAAGCTCCCATAAAACACACCATACTCTTTCAATCCACTACACTTTCACCCAACCAAAATAAAAAAAAAAAAAACTCGAAAGAACCTTCTTCTCTTTTTCCACTCTTCATTCCTCTTTCCAAAAAAAAAAGAAAAAACTCAGAAACGGCAAAAAAAGAAGAAAAAAAAGTTTAGAGGACGGCAATATGAAAGGCGAATCGAAGTCGAAAGACTCGTAGCTGAGCACGTTCGGTACACATACATGCTTCTCTTCTCTCACCCCCTTTTTTTTATCCCAACTTCCCATATGTATATAGATACGACCTTTCGTACCTATATAAAATCCAGACTCTTATATACGTTCCGTCCAATAACTTTCGTACAAACTTAACTATACGTGCCGAAAAACGTCTTGGCTCTTTTTATCTCTTTTTTTTCTCTCACTTCTTTTCTCAGTGCCAAAATTAATCGAAAAGGATTTGAAAAGCTATATAGAAGACCAATGGAAGTTTAATCTTCCTCTCTTTTTTAGTAAAAAAAAAAAAAAAAACGAATATAATATGACCCAGTATAGTTGATCGATGAATATTGCCAACTTGCTGGAGAATTTCTCATATCGTCATTTATTTTTTCTCCAATTCGATATACCTATAATAAAATTTTTACTTTTATTTTATAAGTTATTGTTATTATCAGATCGAACAACATTATTATAAACGCAATGATCACACTTTTTTTTTTTTCTCTCCAAATCCGCTATGTTTTATTGGCCCATTGTATGGATCTTTATTATTTATGACAATTTCGGCTAGTACACGATCACATTCTGTCCCACACTACCTACTACCACTGCGTGAGCTTGCAAGTTTGAATTTAAAATATTTCACGTATAACGCGACGTGAATACCCCTTCTTTTTAATTCATCCCTTCCCATAGCTTTCATATAGTACACCCCTTGTATATATACTCGCACTTCTTCCTGATTTATCGTTTTCACTCAAGGACAATGGTCTTTTCGTATACCTCCGCAAGCACACCCCTGCAAAAGCCTCGTTATAATATATATCCCTTTAATACATCATATTTCTGTGTTTGCTGGTCTACTATATACCAACTACTTCTCTCTTTTGTTTATGTATAGCGAACGATATATTTACATCAGTATGACCATGAGTAAGATATAGCTTATATGGGAGAGAGAGAGAGAAGGAGATGTATATTAGAATTTATCGTTGTTTTTCACGAGCTTATATATTGCAAATTTAAACGTGTAAAAAGAGTGAATTATTAAAATTTATAACTACGGAATTTCATCTTAAGTTTGAAGACAGAATATTTTTGATATACATTTCTTTTTCTGAGTTATTTGATTCTGACAAAATCAGTCTTCCATCAAGTGAGCATAATAAGTTCTGTATAGGTACGAATATTGAAATTTATTTTTGTTTTTTAAACTTATTTTGATAAATTTATTGGTTTTGTGTTTATGTGTCTGATTATTAAATTTGAAGAAAAAACAATTTCGATGTCTTTATAATGTGACAAGTTTATTAGGGAGAAATTAAGTTAACAATCGTTTTCATTAAGCATCAGCAGAAGTAGAAGCAGAGGCAGTACTTTTCATATAATTGGAAATTAATAATGTATAGAGATATACATATCCAACAACAGCATAGCAATTATCGACTAGAAATCATTGAATTTAAATATCTAATTATCTTCTGTATGACCCAATTAAGAAATTTTAATTAAGCTTTCAATTAAGACATGTACAATCGATTTGTTGTATATACTGAATTCTATACATTGATTGTGCTCAAGTTCATTATTAATCGACATAATAACACTCTTTCTTCTTCTTTTTTTTTAAACTGTCAATATTTTGCTATAAACTGTACAGAAAATCAAACATTTATTTATTAATAATAAAAAAAGAAAGAAAAAAGATTTGTATTTATCATTGCTATATTTGAATTTAGATTCTGTGATATATTGATTTCGCTTAAGGCGTGTTGCTTTTAAAATTGCTTTTCTTTATCGATATTCCGTTTTTGTGTGTGTACGATTGGTTTCGTTTATTCAAATATGATCAAAAGTTTTCTCTCGACGATAATCATAAAATACATAAAATCCAATTTTCCTCCTTATTCTTCTTTTCCTCTCTTATACATCTTCTCAAACACATAACTCAAAGAAAAAATGATAGAAGCATCATTATAAATAAAAAAAAACTCTACTCTTTGTACATCATTCCTTTCTCATAAAAAATAAAGCTTCCATAAACAAGACCCAATTAATTATTCCAACTAGCAGTTGTAGGCCAACTAATAAAGCTCTCTTTAAAAGCACAGTGACAATTCAACGACTAACAAAATGTAACATATTCTTAACATTTTTCTTACAGACGGTGAATACGAAGCACGTCAATGTTCTCGTAACGGTCTTGTCTGCTGGTGCGTAGACCCTGCAGGTAAAAAAGTTAGCGGCTCGATGGGACCAGCTGAGAAGGTCGAGTGTGCTACTGCTGCTGCTTCAACTGCAGTAACGCCTCGAGGTCGAGCTTTACCTGCTGCTGGCTGTGCGCTACAGCAATGCGCTCAGGTCTGTCAGTATGGCTTCAAGACTGACGCCTCGGGCTGTCCTAGCTGCGAGTGCGATGACCCGTGCGAAGGGTAAGTATCACCTTTGGCATTTTCATATTTAGTTGTATATATATATATATATATATATTTAAAATTTTTTTGAATGTCTGAGTATTGTATAGTAATGTGTTCGTGTTTTATATGGTTTTATAAGATTATTTTTGATTATTGGTGATGCAGATAATAACTTTACTTAAATTGGAACTGTGCGTTTGTTTGTATATATCCTCATTTCATAGATGCGAGAGGGCAATGACTCTGATAATGAGTTTATAATATTCTAGCCAAGTTTTTATTTTTATTTTGTTAAATGATGACCTGAAATTTAGTTAATGCTATTATTATGTCACTCGTGTTTTGTGACGTTTAAAAGAGAGAGTAAATTAAGATGAAAATAGTAAATCGTAAGAAAGATAAAGCGACAGACGAGTAATAAAAATTTTATATGCACCTCTTGGGAATACGAATTTTATGTACGTTGAATTTCGTAGACGCAGATGAATTTTAAAAGCAACGCACACATACACACACATACTGCGGTTCTCATTTTCTACAATATAACGAGGAAAAGAAGTAATAAAAAATTCCAAAGATATTATTCTTCATTTTCTTATATAGAAAAATGTATTTAAAACATTTTCAATTGCACTTGAGTATATATTATATTAAAACAAAAGAATAGAATGATTATAATTTATTATGATAAAAAAAAAGAAAGAAAAATTTCAAGCATCCATTTTTACGTTATAATTAAGATGAAAAATTTAATTGTGTGCACGTTAGTGAGAAAAAAAGAGAGAGAGAATTAAAAAACTTTCAAAAAGGAAGTCATCTCGAAAAATGAAATAGCAGGATAATGGGCCACATAACGCGTTTGAGATATTATTTAATATAAGAGAAAAGTAGAGTTCAAGTACGCCGTAAAAAAAAAAAAGTAGAAAAAAAAAATTATAAAATGCAGTTCAAAGTTTAACCTGTGATGTGAAAACGTGTGCAAGCTCACGCGTATATATAGTATACTTGTGTAGGTATACGCAAGTAGAGTGTCCGGAACCAGGTCAGACGGAATACTTTGCCACTGTATTATACTAACTTTAAAGGAATTTTTTTTTTCATCTTGGCTCGAGGCAGGTCGTTCAATTCCTTATTTTTTTCTTCATCATCTTCTTCTTCTTCTTCTACTTATACCTCCTGTTGTCGGTGGGACTCTTTTTGTCTTTTAAGTGACTGCGCTAATATCTTATGCATGCCGCGACAGTCGGAAAATGAGTTTTTACCTCGTCGCCACTATACCGTCGTCGTCGTTGCTGTTATCGCTATGATGATATTCTTCGTTTTATGTTATGTAATATAACTCTCTATCTCTCGCGGAAACTATATATTACTCGTTGCAAACATTTCGTCGAATTGCACTCGTACCATTTAAACTCTTTAGTTTTTGACTTGTAAATTTTATTTTATATTTATTTGATAACGCTCAAGAGCTTTAATATTATATTTGACTTAAAGTGAAAATTGTTTCTAGTTTTTAGAAATATTTTTTTTATTTATAGTAAATTAAAGGTAAGCAACGAAATTAGTGATAAAAGTTAAGTTTTGCATTTATGAATAAAATTTCAACTTTATTTATTTGTAATTGCGAAATAAATTTTCCAGCAAATTAATTTTTGTAAATAAATAAAACTTTTTAGCGCAATCAAGACTCTTTGAAAAAGTAAATCAAGAAATTATTTATAACTAAAATAAAAGTATTGCAAAACCAATAAACAAAAATATTAATTTCAAATCATCCGCATCAATACCTAATTATTATATAAAAAAAGAAAACAAAATTCTAACAAAAATACAACCCAATTTTTTTTCCCTACACAGCTACCCATGTCCATCAGGCCAAGAATGCATTTTACGTCGCGAAGACGGCTGTCCAGACTTCCTTTGCCCAACGAAACCAGAATGTCGTCAACGTCGGACCTTCGGTAATCCATGCTCAGCTGGTTCACCGCTAAGCGACGATCAAGGCAACGCGGTCACCTGTATCACCTTCTCCCCTAGCAACGACACCTGTCCACCCCAGCACCACTGCATCCCGGTACTTGATGCCAATCAGGCCGTCTGTTGTCCTCTGCCACCAAGCCCAACTAAGGAGCCAACCAGTGAGTATTAAGGCTCTTATCGTCATCATCTTTAATTTGAATTATATATGGGCCATTTGATTTGATTGCGAATCGTTAAAAAGAGCTTTGAGTTAGAATAGAAGAGGTGATTTGAGATAATGACGATGGCACAGCGGTTTGTTTCAAACTGAGCTTTTCCAGGTTTTATACCGTTCAATGGAGTGGAAGATTATATAATGCTATTTGAAGTAATGAGGTTTGGGGGGGGGGGGAAGAGGGGAGATTGATTAATTTATTATTTGATCAAGCGAAGCGTACTTTACAACTAAATAATTTTCGTCTAATTTTACGATTATTAAAGCTACATTATTGAGAGTAATATAACATCAACAATTCACTCATACACATTATTATTAAATTTAATTTAAACATTCAATTGAATGCACATTTAGTGAATAAACGCGTTAGTTTAAACAAATCGTCATAAATGAAATGTTAATTTAGCGTAAATGCAATATTAAACTCGTAAACATATAAATGTTATAACACAAAAGTTCAAATGTAAACATTAAATTCAATTTTTTATTTATTTTTATTTTTCTACGTGGAACATATGTTTTACGTTAAATGTAGTAATTTGCTTTTATATTTCGTATATATATCCTCTACGTGTTCAACCTACTGTGTATATTTTTGTGTAATATTTATTGTCAAGTTCGCATTTTAATCGGACGACCCCATAAAGTACCTTTATTACTTCAACGCAACAATGTACGACCAACCCCGTTTCTCCATCCCTCTCTTATACGGTAAATGGCTGGGGCTGCATTGTGTAATCTTTACTCGTGACTATTAGACTGGAAAATCTCTTTTACAAAAGAAATATGGTTTACCTTTTTTTTTTTAACATTGTACGCACAAATTTACAGTGTAAAAATATACGTTTTGGTGGGGAAAAAAAAAATCTCGTGTCTGTTTTTGAAATTGAATTACTCTCGTTTTATTTGAGTTTATTTCAATTTTACTAATTACTCTTTATAAATTGATAATAGCTTTGTGAAAAATAAATTATTAAGGCAACTATTATGTAATGTATTATTAATTCAAAAACAAAAAGGTTCATTCATTTATTTAGAAACAATAACGTTTCGTTCGTGTTTAATTAATAATTTCGCTTTTCCATCGCATTCATAAGTGATAAAGTACTTGTATATATAACGGTGCTGGGCATCAAGAGATTAATTTTCCCGCAATATACAACCGCAATGTCTCTCTTTCTCTCATTTACAGTAAAACAATTAATTTATTTTTTATTTTGTCTTCTTTTTTTTTTACATTTACAACTCCATATTGTATATACCAAAAGCTCTTCGATTCTCACAATCCGTATATAATATAATTATGACGCGGTGACTGTACAAAAAAAAGAGAGAAAATTAGAGAGGACAATTAAGACTTCGTAATTAGGCCAAAAATCGTAAGCCTCGTTAAAAATACTCGCTCTCGGTCTTTGGCCTACAAAGAGAGTAGGTAGTTGTTGGAGAGTCGTGTAGGTCCGCTAATTAGGCGTTAGTCCAACTTCCCTTGGTATATTTTTTTTTTTTTTTCATTACAGTGTGCGAGTATCTGCGTGACTTTAGCGAACGTATGGAGGGTACGCGTGAGGGTATGAGTCTAGCTATACCCGCGCCACAATGCGACGAAGCTGGTGCCTACCGGGCACTCCAGTGTCAACCCGGCCGTAACTGCTCCTGCGTAGACGAGTATGGCGCGAGTCTCAAGAGCAATGTACTACCCGACGATCCTCATACCGATTGTGCCGAGGTACGAGATCTACTCAACCTCTGTGACGCTTTTCACTGCAATCTTACTTGTCCTTATGGCTTTGAGCTTGGTAAGTACGTTTGTTTTGTTTTGTTTTGTTTTGATAAATATCAGCTATTATACCTTTTTTCGTATGACTATACGAACTTTTTTTTTTTACTGTCCTCCTTTTATATTAGACTGCTTTTTTTTGAAGAGGGGTGAAGGGTCGTTTGGGGGGTTATTTTGACGTTTTTGCTTGACTGTACTGGTTTTGACCCAAGAGGACTGACCTGGTTTTGCGAACGAGAAAATTTGCAGGCTTTTTTTTATTTCGAGGACCCAAGCTTGACGAGCTTTGGAGAAGTCGGTCAAAGAAAAATTTTTAATTAGTTTTATCGTATATACGTGTTTGCATATTATTATGTTTTGATTTTGAGAGAATAATTTTATGTTTGAAGTAATTTTTTTTGGGAATATATTTATACGTGTGGTTTGTTTTATTAGGACTCTCTTTTGATAAGTCATTATGAAAATTAGAGGCTCTTATATTCACTTGGAATGTTTGTTTTTAGTTATACGTGAAATTTGTGAATTTTCATTGAATAAATATTTTTACGCAATAAAAGCTGTATTTTTTTCTATTTAATTTATTGAATATTTTAATTTCTGACACATTATCAAAATGTCGATAATATTTTCTATAGATTCCTTCTTGCTAGAGATATTTTAACGAAGGTATTTTTAACTTTGAAAAATTTGATATAAAATTTCAGAAATTCAAATTGCAAATTGCATAAATTATTTCACCAGCATAATTTCATCAATATCAAAAATATAAGTCAATTTTTCAATAATTAATGATTGTTCTATATGTATATTATTCCATTATAATTAGCATGGAAAATTCAACAAAAGATTTTATACTCTATATAATAGAATTGCATATTTAACTTGAATAAATGCATAATTTTCAGTATGCTCGCGTTTTATATTAAGGAAAATTCAATAATACTTAATAACTTCTTAATGGAAACGAATTGAAGAATAGAAACTTGATAATAAGAAAAAGCTCAAGTAATATCATAATAACTTCATTTTATCAAATGTAATAATCGAAAGAATAGACTTCTTATTAAATACATTAAAATTGACAAATTAATACCAAAGACAAAAAAAATAAACTCATTCCACACAAAAATCTTTTAATCCTTATACCAATATAGATATTATTATATCATCAAAAAAAGTAATCTCCCCAAACCTTGCAAAATCTCAACCCCATTAGCTATCACCATCAGAGTCCTAAAAAAAAAGAAAGGTCAGCCAGGTCAGTCTAAAGGTCTCTCTTTCTCATCATCAATCTCGATTACAGACTCGGCTGGCTGTAGAACGTGTCATTGTCGTGACCCATGCCAGGAGGTAAAATGCGGTCCAAACGAGGCTTGCACCTAGTTGACGTTAACTGCGGAACCGGACAAAACTGTCCCTCGGTACCTGCTTGCTTGGCCACTAAACCCGGTCAATGTCCTTACCTCGTACCAAGCTCGTCCAGTTGTGAACTGCTATGCAGTAACGACCAGGAATGCTCGGCTGGAGATAAATGCTGTTCCACTGGTAAGTAAGCTTTTTTTAACAACATTAATATATTTATTTATAAATTTAAATTTTTGTCAAGATATGTATATATTTAAGTGAATATGTGAAGATTGAATTTTAATCCAAGAAATCAGATAGAGAGTAGATAGACCGTTTGACATTTATTATTTTAACCGGAAATCAAAGATGTTATTAATATCCATACTAACAATAGCGTTAAATTACAAATCACAATTCGTACCATTTACAGAAAATCAATAAGACTTCAAATCTCCTTTATATACTCTGTATAATAATACCAGAGCTTTGGCAAATTTTCGTAAAATCAGCCATTAAGATCAGGTCAGGCAATTTCACGGAGCTCTCTCTCTCTTGGCCGCACCCAACCACGGATAGTATCATAGGTATATATAGCTAACTTTAGTTCAGCAGGTTAGCTATGAAAGGAGAACACTAGCTAGAGTATATAGAAGGAGGAGGAAGAGGAGGAAGATGAAGGCTTATTTGCCGCACGACACAATGCGCTGGGAATTATGTTTGACGCGCCAGAAGAGCTTACAGCTTGCCTCCCTACGATGGTCTATGTATATATACCTATATGCGCGCTAAAGCTTCGGCTACCTTTACCCACCACCACTACCGTACACGCTTTACCACGATTGTCTTTGACTCTCTCTTCTCTCACACACACACACTTTGGACATTGCCGGCACACTACGAGATTGTAATGGCCCCGTGGCTGATCCTACCAATGACCAGCTTTATTACGTTTAGCTATAGCTACCTCTCACTCTCTCTCTACATTTTCAAGCTCTATATGCTCTCTTCGTCTATATACATATATACGTGTGTCGCTATGGCTTTGATTTTGGGTAGGTAGTGCTAATAGAGTCTAAACGTGTATATGGTCCTATACCTACATATATATATTGTCTTTTATGACTTGTGTGTGAATGGTAGGATTACGATCGAGTTTTATTAGAATTATTGATGTGGTATAGGGTGGATGTTTTCATAATTGGGATGTGATGGAGTTGAAAATTGGGTATTACGCGTGGTAAGTTTATTGTAAAGATAAAATAAATTTTTGGTAAAATTGTTAATTGTTTTTAAAATTTTTTTTTGAGAAAATTTTTTTTTTTTAAATTAAAAAAAATAATTAAATAATTGTATTAACATCTCTGGTATAATAATAACTTGCTGACATCAAGTCCCTTTTTTTTCTTTCCTTGTAAAAATATTGTTCTTCGTCTATTAAATTAAATGAAAAAGAAAAAAAGAAGAAGAGAAAGAGAAAGAGAGCTTTTACTTCCTTGAGCTCTTGAAGAAATGTTGCTTCTGTTCGCTCTCACGTAATTGAATTCCAGTTTTCCAGCACCAAGGCAAGTCTTTGACATCTCTTTCTTTTTTTATTGTTACTGCGGCTAAAATCATTATCTTTTCGAGTCTTTATTGTGTGTATCCATGGAAGGGTTTTCCTCTCGTGCGTATAAATTTAAAACAAACTTCCTTTCGTCGCCTCGTTAAATCAACAAGACAATCTTTCGTAAAATTAAAATAAACCAAAGAAAAATTCAAGTCTTATACACCCCAGAGCTATATTCCAATAAGTCAAGTCTATAAATAATTTTTTTTTTTATTTACGTATCAACTCCAAAAACTCATCCAAGCACTCTTTGACATTTATAGGCTGCGGTACTCAATGCATAGCTCCAGTGATGGCAACAGCCTGTCAGCACGCACGAGCCGTAGCCGAGCACGGGGCACGTGAATCCGGCGAGCCAGCCCGTTTGAGCTACATACCCCGTTGCGATGCAGCAGGTCAATTCGAGCCGGTCCAG
>JAPYZE010005095.1:0-10350 GCA_030522805.1 Leptomastidea abnormis | reverse complement strand
TATTTATTATTAAATACATAAATAAATTGTTTTAATAAACAATCGATCATTCAGTACAATGTGCATTATTTAATACTTTGTATATAAATGTCAAGAATGATTCATACATCTGCTATGATCATATTATGTATAAAAAATAATAGGTTAATTTTTAGAAATTTGTATTTTTACATTTTAATATTTAATTACTAAAGATAAAATTTACTTAAAAAAATGATTGCAAAATGAGTTTTTGAAAAATTTTTTTTACAAATTTTAATTACATGGAATAATATAATCTATAATAAATTACTCAAGCATATAATATATTGAAAATAATTTTATTTAACATAATAACTTATTTTTATTTCATAAATGATGCGTAAAAATACCATTAGTTGTCTTGCCATTGGAGAAAAAAAGCGGGAAAGTTAAAATTATTCGGAGAAAAACGATTACCAAGTTAATTAAGACCTTTTAAGTGTAAACGAATTCGTTTTAAATAAAATTATTTTTAACTGTTCTTTGTTTGTTTTCATCAACTTTTAGAAAAATATAAATAAAATACAAAAAATTACCTCTTTAATTTTTAAAAGTATGTGCAGCAACAATGTGATATCTGAGACAGTCCGTTGCAAGATAATATTAGAACTAATGAGATACTTGTAGAAAAATTAATTGATTGCAAAAAAAATTAATTATAATTTATTAAAACAAAAAAACCAAACAGCTTTCCAATTTGCCTATTCGTACCGAAGCAGCTAGATGATACAATGAAATTTTAAATTAGTATAAGACCAACATCCGAACAGTACAAGAGACAAAATGAAACTAATGTTATGCTTCGAGAGCTTAGTCTTAGTCTTATCGAAACGATGTTTTCCACGGCATTACTGTTTAGATAAACATCACGTACCTCTATTCATCGATATGTCGTATCAGGACCTACGCATTCACCATTCCCTAGAAAATTAAGTACTTTACTTTACAATGATTTCAAAAATTATTTTGATAATTATTAAATGATCTAATACAATATTGGTTGGTAATATAAAATTTTTGTTTATTAATTGATTTATAATTACATTATTATAATTTAAATTAAATCGTCTTAATAATTCACAAAAACACCATATTAATAAAAAAATTAATACTATTAAATATATTTCTAAAATCAACTACATTAAGGTTATCAAAAAAATAATAACTTATAAAAGAATTTCTTTAAATAGGAATTCATTAAAAATTAAGAAAATAAACAATCGGAAATAAACAATAAGAATAGTTTAAAATATACATTATTATTTGCATAAATTTTCTAGATGTATGTTTTCTACTTAATTGTGTTAATTTTATAAATAATAGAGACAATATGCTAAGTACATTTCGAATTTAGATAATGATATAGATCAATAAATAAAAAATACTGCTTTAAACTGTACTTTATTTTATCATTAGTAATAAAAGTTTCAGCATTTAAAAAAAATATTTGTACTGTATTCATTAAATCAATCAATATAATAGTTATTTTAAAAAAAATTGTTTTGAAAACGAATAATTTTTTTAATTTTATAATCAATTTCAGCTGCTTAACGTACAAATAATGTAAATATAGATATCAATATACATATAATATACATTCAACAAATTATTGTAATAAGAAAGTGAGAAATTATTTCTTTATGAAGGATTCATATTTTCAATTAAAAATAAATGGCAAAACTTAAGAATAATATTTTAATTATTAAATAAAAAATAATTTTAATACATTATTCCTTATTTAATACTTAATATTAATCAAACGTTTTGCAAGTTATTTTTGATTAAAAATATAAATGCCTGATGAAAAATAAATAATTTCTCACTTTTTTATTGCATTATCATAAGTCATAATTATAAAAAATTTGGTCTTAAATATCAAAAATCAAGGTATATTCATGTGGGATTATAAAGATATAAATTATATCAAAGTGTGGATTTAAAGTAAAGAATTAAAAGAATTACATGATATGTAAAAAAACACAAATAAGAAAAGTTAATTTTTACTTAAAATTTATTTTTAATTTAATAAAATTTTATAAAGTTTAAATTTTATTTTTCCATTCATTCAAGATCTTATTAAAAAACCAAATGATTATGATACTTTTGTACAGTTGAAATACTGCAGCTATTTAAAATTTATTCATTGAGCAGAAAATATTTAATATTAAATTCAATAAACTATGTTTTTCAAACAGATGAATTAAAATTTGTTGCCTTATTCATTAATTTTAACTATATTGATTTATTAACTTTTTAAAAACTAATTTTTACTAATTTAATCATTATTATTAATTAAATAAAAAAAAAAATTTTAATTTTTTAATGATATAAATATAATAATTATTTATTAAAGATTTTAATTGTTAAAAACCATTACTTAGTAAAAATTTTTATTTTTATAGAAAAATAATCTATTTTAATTATATTAAAAAAAAAAAAGGCTAATCCCCCAATTTTTTTAAAATTAGTTTAGTTTTAAAAATTATAAAAAATTAAAAAATTAGACTAATTTTTGAATTTAAATTAAATTATAAAATAACTAGATATAATGAATTATAAATTAAATTTTATTACAAATATAATATTTAATATAATAAGTTAGCAATAAATTTTATTTTATATTAATTCATTTTATTTCGAGAAATAAATAATAAATTTAATCATTTTAATTAACCCTGATACAAAAGGTAAAAAAATTTGAACATTAAATTTTTATATTTTTTAAAATAATCTTTCTCAATACTCAAATATATAAATTTAAAATATTCTTATTTATTAAATAAAAATAAATATATTAATATTTCAATTAATAAAAAATATAAAAAATTAAAATTATTCAATTTTATTATCATCAAGAATATTTTATTAATTGAAACGAATAAAAGGTAAGTTAATGTTAATAACATCAGTGAAAAAAAATTTTTTTCACTTAATTTATTTTTACTTAAATTATCTTAATGCTCCTTTAACCCATTCAATATATAAACCTAAAATAGTAATAAAAATAAAAAAAATTAAAGAATTTATTACCATTAAATGATATAAATTATTATTTAAAAAAATTAATGGTAGAATCAAAGCAATTTCTACATCAAATAAAAAAATGATAAAAATTAAAAAAAATTGTAGAGAAAAAGATAACCGATTTAAAGATGAACAATCAAACCCACATTCAAAAGAAGATATTTTTTCCCGATTTTTATGTATTTTTTTAGAAATAGAAATATTTTTTATTGCTAAAATTAATAGAATAAAAAAATTAATTAGATTAATTAATAAAATTATTTATATTTTAATAAAAACTTTTTAATTGAAAATTAAATATACTTAAATTTATACTATATAAATTTTTTCTAAAAAAATAATTTTATAACACCCACTTTTCTTCTAAATATACTTTCCAGTACATTTACTTTGTTACGACTTCTTTTATAAATAAAAGCGACGGGCAATATGTACATTTTTAAAAACTATTCAAATAAAATAATTTTTTATTTTATTTTTAAATCCAAAAAAATATAATTATTAAATTTTTCTTTTAAACTAATTTATTGCAATTCATTTAATCCAATTTATTAATTACATATTGATCGGAAATTTTTGAATAATCTTTTTTTTAAATATATCTTTAAAAAATATTAATTTTAATTTTAATAAAAATGTTTAATAAAAGATTTGTGCGCTAATAAAACAGTTCGAATAAATGATATTCAAGTGTAGCAAAAAAGTATAAAATTTAAAAAATAACAATGTATATGAAAAAACACGTAAGAAAATCCACCAACAATTTTCTTATTCATGTACAAATAAGATATAATTATACATATAAAAAAATAATGTAGAATTGTCTTTTTACAAATAGTTGTTATTTTCCAAATAATAACGATTTCTATTGTTTACATTTTCGATCAAACTTGATGATTTATCAATACTTTTAACATCATATCGTCCATAAAGTTATAACTTGAGTCTTTAAATTTAGACAAACTTTAATATTATTAAAAATAGTTTTGTAATACTTGTAATAAATAATTAAATAAGTCCAACAATAAGAAGTATGTAAAAAAAATCAAGAAAAATCTGTATTTTTTTTTAAATTAATTTTATAAGAAAATCTATTTAGTGATATTACTAAGATACCCATAAAAATAAGATAGGTATATCTCACTTAAGTGTTCCCACGGAACGTCGGTTTATTTGAGAAGGCCCGAGATAACGTGTATTTGTTGTGCAATGAATCAACCTTAGAGTAGTGGCGACAAAGTTGTCAATATTATGTGTTATAACAACAGAATTATTATTATTGAATAATTTATAAAAATATATTATAATGTAAAAAGATAATGAATATACTAAATGTTAATTTACATCATTTTAAGAAAATCTTATTGAAATATATTCTTTATGACGCCGTTATTATAAAATTTGTTTGTTTTAAATTAAACTTAATAACTAAACTTTTAATGGCAGAATTAAACTCAGACTAATAAAGAATCGAATCGATCATTGCCTATTTAATTCTTTTATTGATTTAGAATATTTTGTATTTATATTAAAAAAATCAAGTTTTTCTCAAAAACCAAAATATTTTTTATGTACAGTAAATTATTAATAATTATAATAAATGAATAAATTTTTTAAATATGGATTTTTAAGCCATTGAACTATAATTTTACATTTTATTTAATTTTTCATTACGTATTTAATAACTATTTCAAAATATTCATAACATTAATTTAATACTCAAGTTTTTAAAGCGCTAGTTTCGTTAGAAAATTTTATTATTTTATGATTAAAATTATCATGTAATTACTTAAATCTCAAATGTATTTGCTTTAACAAATAATTTAAAGAATCCGAAGAATTAAAAAACTTGAAAATAATTTACATCAAAATAACGATTAAATTAGTGGATGAGAGAGATTGTTTATTAATATATAAATTGTTTTAATAAATAATAAATGAGTACTATGACATTATTTAATATTTCTTAATGTTTTATTTTTAATTGAAATTTTTTTTTATAACATCAATATAAGTTTATAATTTTATTTTACAATATAAGATTTAATTTATATATTATTATATAAAGAAAAAAGAGTTAAAATTTCCTAATCTACTTCATCATTTATACAAAGAAAGAAGGATATTATAAATGCCAATAAAATATTGATAAAAGAAGTTGAATTTAAATTTAAAAAAGTTTTTTAACTAATTAAGTAAAAAGAAACACTTAAAAAAAAATATACCTACAATTTGAGGCATCAAGTTTTTCAAGACGATAAATTTTACTTTACACCTACTAAATAGGCATTAAAAAAAGTAAAATTTATGGCTTATCAATTAAAAAATAATAATAAATTAATAAAACTGTATTAATTCACAAAAGATTTATCCTGTGAAATAGAAATTTAATGTTCGTATAAATTGTACTTATTTAGCGTCTTTTAAATTTCATTTTTTTTATGTTTAAACATATTATATTTTAAATATTAAATAGACGTAAAAATATTAAGAAAATTAGTATATTATTACAATTTTCATTGCAAATATAAATATATATGATAAAAACGTTAAATATAGAATTAATAAATTTTTCATTTTCGTGTAATTTCCATCATCACTTTTTTCATATTTTAGCGTATATTGCTCCTCCATCCTATATTTTACAAGTTTTTTTAGTTTTGCATTTCAACTTCATTTCTGATAGTAAAACCAACCCATTTTACCTTGTTAGCCTTCAAAATAACCTTTACAGTAAGGACAAATTACGACCAAAAAGGTGCCATTATATTGAATATAAACTATATATTGTTATACTTTAAATTCTATACTTAAAATCTACACTTCAATATCATTTGTACTAATCAATTTTTATAATCCTACAAAAGTATACTTTAATTGTTAATATTTAAAAAATTTTCCTTATAGTTATTATTAATGATATTGCATTTAATTCACACAATAGCAATCAAAATGTAATAAGAAAATTTAAAAAAATATACTTTTCAAATAATAATTTTTTTAGTTATAGTTTAAATATTAATCTAAAGATTTGCAATATATTTTTCATTACAGATTTATGTTCAATTTTTTCAATATCTGCCTACATTTTTATTATATTATTTAAATTTGAAAAAAATATATTCAAAAAAAAATTTGAAAAACATATATTGAAAAAAAGAATGTGTATGTATATTATTTAATCAATAATAATAAAAATAATAAAATATTTATTTGATTTTTGTAATATACAGCTTAAAAAAAAAGAAAAATAATACGAATATTTTAAACTTTATTTTAATTTTTTAATTCCAATTTTGTTCTTTTTGTTAAATTTTTTTAATAACCTTAATGTAGTTGCTTTAAAAAGCATATATAATAAAATTTACTTCTGATTATATATAAATAGTGGTTTCGTAAAATACTAACTTGATTTTATTTAAATCTTAATAATATATTCATAAATTAATTCATAGACGTACAAAATTTATATTATTCACAAATTTTGTATAAAATCCTTAAAAAATTACCAAAAAATTTTTGGAAATCATTATAATGTTAAGTATTTAACTTTAAAGTGGGCAGTAAATGCGTAGAAGGTTCTGATGCGACATCAATGAATATAAGTACGTGATGTTTATCTTAAAAGTAATGCCGTGGAAAACGTATCATTCGTTATCGGTTATCTTAGTCTTATGACTAAGCTCTCAAAACTTAAATAGTTTCATTTTGGCTCTTGTACTGTTCACATGCTGGTCTTATACTAATTGAAAATTTTATTTTATCATCTAGTTCTTTTAGTATAAATAAAAAAATTTATAAGCCGTTTTGCTATTTCTGCTTTAATAAATTATAATTAAAATTGTTTTTGCAATTAAAAAATTTTTTTCACAATTTACTCATTGGTTCTGCTTTTATTATCTTGCAACTGACTGTCTCAGATATCATCATTGTTGCTGCACATACTTTTACAGATTTTATAAAGGTAATTCTTTTGAGTTTCAATTACAAATTTTTTATAGATAATGAAAATGGATAAACAAATAACTCTTAAAAATAATATTTTTAGTAATTCTTTCGTCAACACACTTAAAAGGTGTTATATTGCTTGAAAATGATTCCTTTACGAATTATTTATTTATTTTTCTGCTTTTTACTAGTTTTTTTTCGAAAAATTCATTCTTGCAATTATTTTTCTTAATACACTTTTCTCTTGTCATTAAAAATCAGATGTAAAAAAACTAATTATTGAAAATTACTAAACAATATTTTTTTAAAATAAATATACATTAATGGTTATGCTAATAATTTTTTATTATTTATGTTTAAAACAAAAATTGTTGACTAAAATTAAATTTGTTTTACAAGTTTCAATATTATACAAATAAAATTAAAAATTTCTGAAAAAATTTTTTTTTTGCATAAAGTGCTGCAAATAATTTTAAAACAGGCTATTAAAAAACTTTTTCTTAAATTATGTTTTAAACTATTTAAGTTATAGCCTAATTATTTTCAATAATAATGTGTAAAATTATAAATACTTGTTCTGTAATCTATTTTGACTCTGGTTCTTGAAAATCAGCATGTAAAATTAGATTTTATTGTACTTAACATTAAAATAAAAAATTACGTCACGGAAAACATCATTCTAGCTATGTAAACTTTGATATACAATTTTATATTTATTATTTTTTGATACTTCCAAAATTTTTTTTTCACATTCCTCAATTAATCTATTAGTTTTTCACATTTATTCATTTTTCAAAATATAGTTTTTTTTTAAATTATATACTTTATAGAATTCATTTTTAAAATTTATTTTTTGATTTTATAAAAGTACTTTTATTTTTAATATTTAAAAAAACTTTCATACTTTTGGTTTATGTCGCATTTAATTGTAACAGTAGTAATAATTATAAAATAAAAAATAACAAATGCATTATTTTTAAATGTATAGTTTAATATTTATCTAACTTTAGCAATATTTTTTAATGACAAATATAACTATTAAAAATTAATTTTTTTATTCCATTTTAATTAAAATAATTAATTTAATTTTAATCACACATATATATATATATATATATATATATATATATATATATATATATCATATGACAAGTATTGATGTTTTTATTGATGAAGAATATATTATCTTGAGACTTATCGTCACATATTAATTTTGTCTTTTCTATGTGGCTGGTTTTGTTCGTACATTAAAAATATGGTATAAATTGATAAATGTATCCTAAAATTAAATTACAAAATTTCCTTAATATTAATTTGTGAGAAACAAAATTTATAGCCATAGAAAATTAACATTTTGAATTAAAATTTATCTTATTTCTAACTGCGATTTATTAGAATACTGTAAAACAACGGTATGTATATATTTTTATTTTTATTTTATTCTATATAAATAAATTTATTTAAAAGTTATTTTTAAGTCACTGTATTTTTATAATCATTTATTTTTTTTTATTTTTCCTTTAATTTTATACTTCCTAGCCATACTTTAATATAATTTATTCTAATCATTTTTTATAAGCGTTTGATAGTGAATATATTTTAAATATTTAAAAAAAATGTCTTTAAATTATGCTTTTTCATATTGCATTGAATTTAAAGACAAATAATAACAATGACAAAAATATAAAAAAAAAATATTTTAAATTTTTATTTCAATATTTATTTAATGTTCGGCAGGTAATTTTAAATTAAGAATATAAATACTTACAACAAATAACATTTAATTACATTCTGATAACAATAACAAAATATAATTAAAATTATATGTATACATATACCCAAAAACAAATGTGTATAAATTATACTTTTTTCAAAAAAGGTTCGTTTTTGGGATATATTTATGCATATAATTTAAATCAAATTTATTATTGTAATCAGAATGTAATGAAATATTATTTATTGTGAATTTTTATTTTTAATTTAAACTTTCTTGCTAAACATTATATCAACATTAAAGTATAAATTAAGAAATATATTTCTTTCATTTATCTTATTGTCATAACTTTTCTTTAAATTCAATGCAATATCATAAAGCATAATTCAAAGACAAATTTTTTTCACAGATATATAAGTAAAATCTACTCTGATTAGCTTATAAAAATTATTTAGAATAAATTATATTAAAGTATGGCTATAAAGTATAAAATTAGAAGGAGAATAAAATTTAAAAAAAAATCACTGCTAACTGCATTAGCAGAATGCTTTCTCAAAGGATTCTGATGTACAAAATTAATTATATTTAGCTCTTATTAAAAAAATTTTTTATTTATTAAATATATACGAGCACGAATGCCATTTTTCCACTTAATTTTTACCTATACAATTCAAAGACAATACATCATAACAAAAAACAACTTGAACAAAAGAACTTGATATAAAAAAAATATGAAAACGATATGTAGTTCTAATAATATAAATTTTTTTTAAAAACAATTAATAAGGTATTATTTTATCAAAAACACCCTTAACAAGGTCCAACTCCTTAACAAGGTCCAACTAACGATTTTCATTAATTTTAATGTGATATTTGTAAAGAGCAACCCAGAAAACCATGAAAACGATATAAAACTTAAATAAATAGAAATTTTTTAAAAATGACTTAAATAGGGTTCTTTTACGATCTTAATAAATATAAATCAATACTAAATTATAAATACAATAATTATCCAAAAAACAAAATATAAACTTTAAATATCAACGATTCATATTAAAATTAGATAATTAGGTATTTTTGCTTTAAAAAAAGTTCATTTTTTATGAAAAAACTCCCTAATAAGGTCCGATCAATCCAATTTAATCAGTTCTTAAGTAAAATATAACAAATATGTGTGCAAAATTTCAAGTCGATAACTTTATTCCTTCAAAAGTAATCGTGAGACAAAAAATCGTTACCTACATACATACATACATACATACACACACACGCACACACACATACAGACTTTTTCTAAAAATACGTTTTTCGAGTTCAGGAACCTTTAAAACGTCAAGAAAACCAAAAACAGGGAACAAGAGAACCGCGAGAACCACGGTAAGAACGAAGCTCTATGAAAACAAGCACTCGTGTAATTCTGTAGAAAAAGACGAGTACAGTACTCACGTTAACAGAACTTCGTGAGTACTGCACTCGTGTGGTTCAAGAGTACTCACGAAGTTCTGTTAACGTGAATACTGTACTCGTCTTTTTTCACAGAACTACACGAGTGCTTGTTTTCATAAAGCTTTGTTCTTACCGTGGGTCTCGCGGTTCTCTTGTTCCCTGTTATATTTTCTTTTTAGAAAGTTTCTTACGTTTAA